>OVAV01002791.1:0-10717 GCA_900406375.1 Iberis amara
TCTCTCTCTCTCTCTCTTTGTAGGTAAGCCTTGGGATATAATAACTTCAACTTATTTATATCGTATGAAATTACCTAATTGGTACTCTGATGATGCTTTGGCTGATAAAGAACGGTTTTACGTGGTGAGTGATTATAAGACATGACAAACTGTTATTGTTTTTAACTTAGTAGGTATGCTTTAATTTCTTTCATTGAGATGAATCTCTTTTTTTTTTTCAATGTTTGCAGATGAAAGAATCAGAATGGGAAGAAAACGACCGGCTAATCCTTTATTTGGAATTGTCATATGTTAAAAAGAGATATCCAGATCAAAATGTCAATGTATCGGATTTGAAGATTACTTTGAAAGAGGTGGTGGTTGAAATTGAAGTAGATGTGAATGAGAGATTTAGAGATGAAACTGTCTACATCAAATATGATCAAGACTTAAGCAAGAGTGGTGGTGGGGTTTGCAAGCGCAGAGCCATATTTCTAAGACGTATGGATTTAATAAATGAACAACTTAGGCTCTTCGGAAATGACTATCCGGAACCGGAACCGACCATCTCCGCTGATAAGTAATATGTCTTTTGTTTAAGAATAATTTAAATTTGTGATATTTTCGAAAAAAAAATTTTTGTGTGATATTTTTGAAAATGCTCCATCTTTTAATGATCCATCTTATAATTGTAAATTCCAGTCACATCTTTCTTCTAGATGTTGCAGCACGTACAATCTCACAAGCTATTTATATAACAAGCAATTCTACCTATTTTTACACCATACATGTGTATTATATTAATTAATTGGTTGCTATATTAAGGTTGATAAAAAAATCGGTTGTTATATTACAAAATAATTTAATTTATAAGTAACCAATAATTACGTGATACTTTTGTTGTGGTGGCTAATCGATACAAATATGTATGTATAAGTCTCTGACCTTGTTTATGTCTCATGCACATTGTATACTTTAAGGACAAAATAATTTCAATTATTGATCAACACATTAAAATTTTAATTTAAACAGTTCTCGGATCTACGTAATGGAAACAGACCGAAATCGATTTTTTTTCTTTGTAGCTCTTTACATTTTTGTCTGCAGTTTTTTCAATAAAGTTTCTTTTTCTTAATTGTTTTTGTTTTCTGAAGTAGAAAATAACTATACATGCATTTTGGATTTTCACCTCATCCCATTCATTAAAAAGAAAATGATAAGTGTTAAAATCATAAATAAATTGATAGCGGAAGGATTAGCGCTGCGTTATGCAGTTCAAAAAGCAGTAGAGAAAGGCTACATTAGTGTGCTTTTCAAATCAGATTCTGCGGTTTTGATTAAAGCTCTCACCGAAGCAGGCCAATGCTCGNTATCAACTTATTGATATAGTTAAATGATTAGATTCTAAAACTCTAACAAGGTGGAACGTAAAGAACAAAAATTCATTTTCTTTATGTTATTCAAAAAGTAAACTTTTATGTATTGCGAAAGCCTTATGGCCTAGTGATCTTTGTGTTTTGTGCACATAAAATGTTTGAGTGATATAAATTTTATGACGTAAACTCGCATAAATTCGAATTTGTTTATCGTTCGAAATTTATAACATTGTTTTTGGGTTAATAGTTTATTTTGGTTGCTTATCAAAATATACATGTGTCCTACGTACATATTTACATATCCATGAACTTAATTATTTTCGTCCGGATTATCCACGATAATCAGTGAATTGCATCTCAACTTACCAAAGTTTTTTGGGATGAAAATCTTTCAACTAATGGCAGTTGTATTTGGAAAAAACTTATCAAAGCAAGACCTCTTGCGAGGCCTCTCTTATTTTGCAGAATAACTTCCGGAGATGATGCATATTTTTGGCATGATGATTGGACGGGTCTTGGTCTCTTGATCCAAATCACAGGCGCCCTCGGTTCAGCGGTAGCGGGCATTGCATCCACGGCTCCAGTCTCATCTGCTGTTACGGAAGGAGCTTGGAATCTTTCGAGAGGCCGTCATCCAATTCTTCAACTCTTAAGAGCTTGTTTGCCTACTAACTTGCCTGCCTCTCTATCCACAGGTCCCAACACCTTTGCATGGAAAGCTTCGATTACGGGCAGTCCTGGACCATTCTCTACAGCTAAAACCCGTGCAGTCATTCGTCCTCCATTGCCCCTGGTCCCCTGGTCAAAGGACGTGTGGTTCAAACACCATGTTCCAAAACATGCATTCTTCATATGGATTCTCATGAAGAACATATTACCATCGAAAGACCGTCTTCGCAATTGGGGTCTTCCCGTCCCCTCATCATGCCTCCTATGTCCAACCGGAACAGAAACTCAAGATCATCTTTTCTTTCATTGCCCTTTCTCCTCCTCGCTGTGGAGATCACTGTTTCGGGCTCCTATCAATAGCCCACCTCCACACCTTCATCAAGCTATCACCTGGATACACATTCACAATTCCAACAAGAAAGTATCAACAATAAATCGTCTTCTCCTTCAAGCCATCGCATACTCTGTTTGGAAAGAAAAGAACTCCAGGCTACACTCATACGTATCCTCTACAGTCCCAGCCCTAACCAAACAAATTCAGATTCTTCTCCGTGCAAAACTAGCTTCCATTGATAGACCTTCGTTCCTCCTCGCATACATGCTTCACAGAGACTTACCTCTCAACTTGGTTTCAGGTCTTTCAAATTTAATTATCTCTTGTTCACCGGCTCAAGACTCTCTTTGTTCATCTCTGCTACACACTTGCTTCATCTACGTTTCCGATCCTTGTAATGCTCTGCTTCTCTTTTGCAAAACATTATACAATATAATATAATATAATATATAAATTAAAAAAAACTTACCAGAATCCTAAAGAAATACTACAATAGTAGTATCCGCCATGTTGAAAAATGCGAAAAAAGTAGAATAGGCTCAAAATTACTACCGAACATTGAGAGACGCTCAAGAGAACTACATTTTCTTATCACTTTTGCTTATATATTTTCTAACTTTTTTTTTAATATGCATGTATGGATTTACATCACGAATTGCTTACCTCAGTAGCTCCACATGCATGATGAAATGTTACTTTGAATAGTATACAATGATGAAAATAAACTCTTTGTAATATACATCACTAACAATACGTAAAACTCTTAATCAAGAAAACAAAAAAAAAGTAAGGGAAGAGAAACTTAAAGTGATGTTTTCGTATCATTCTCAATCTCTCTCCATACCTCCCAACGCCATTAAAATTTTACTATAATTTCTTTATTAATTACCTTCCACTTCTTCAATTTCATACTTACACAACCTCCAAATAAAAACAAAAAGAAGAAAAAAAACAACACACATTAATTCTTAAATCAAAATGGCTCGTAGTTTCAAACTTCTTGCTATTTTCTTATGCGTTATTTTGATGCTATTGTGGTGTGAAGCTTCAAGTAGCAATCTTGATGATGGATATGGCCATGAAGATGGAAGCTTTGAATCCAATAGCTTGCTCAAGCTCAAAATCGACGATGTTCTTACCTTGATAAGCTCTGACGAAACTATTAATTCGGACTCATCAACTGTGAGTGTTTCGAGTTTCGGAGCCAAAGGAGATTGAAAAACTGATGATACTCAAGTATCTTATTATATAAACCGGAACGCGTTTAACGTGTGTGCGACACGTAAGCAAAATTATAATTAATAAGATCGTGACAAATGTCATTACTAATTAAGATTATGACATGTGTCAATGTAGTATTTAAACTAATGGAAACATTCTTATTGTTAATTTNTAATCATTTAGGTTATTATTTTTAAATTTAAATAATTTACATTTACCCGCGTGATATGCGGGACCTAATCTAGTATATTATACATCTTTACAATCTTGAATCTAAAAAAATATTTTATAAATGTTGGTCGATTAGGTTCTCGGTCAGAACTCGTTCCATTTTTTTTTTTAAACATTATATATAATATATTAATTAATTATGTTCTCATTTGAAAAATTATATTGTATAAAAAACCACTCACTATATTTCATATTATTTGATATTTATGTTTTTTGAAACGCTAATTAATAAAACATAAAACATTATTTTTATTGTTTTTCCATAAAACGCTAACCAAAACGAACTTGTTTTGAAAAGCCAACCAAGACACTATGTCTCACAAAACATTGATGCCTAAGTAAAGATATAATCAACTAGAACCAATCTCAACTAACTTGTAATATGTCTTTTCAATGAAGCGATTAGGATTCATGGATTAATTCGAATTACACAAACCTATTTCCTATTCTCTTCGTAATTCGAATAACCATCTCATTTTTAGATGGAGACACAATCCTTAACTTGAGTGAGGCCTTTTTAGAAAACGCATTGTCGGTAAAACATTGAGAGAAAGGTGAACGACAAGTTTGAATCTCTTGTATGTAGTAGCTAGTTAACACTAGAACTAGTTGATAGGATGGTTCAAGTTTGTAGTTTACTTTTGTACTTAAAGAAAAGGGCATGGCCGGTTAGTTTTGAAATGCAAAGATTAGAAAAGATAAGAAGAAGAGAAAGAGTTAAGAGAGTTAAACCCAAAAGGGATTAAGAAAACCTTAGGCAAAGGGGTAGTAAAAAGAATCATGGTTAAAAATAATCCAAAAGGATCAAAGTCAAAAAGCTTAAGTAAAACCATTAAGACTTTTCCTAAGGGAAAAAAGAGGGTCGACGAATTCCCCCCCCTCCCCCCCTATACTATCGTTATTCCTCATTTTTCCACCCGAACTTTTGACCTCTCTAATTTACATCAAAAAAAATTTCTCTTTAATATGCCCCACATATTATAAAAATTCATTAACTTTCCACAATGAGCAATAAACCGTGTTTACCCTAGTTAACCGAAAATTATGTTTTCTTTAATTTCGATTGTAATTAACCCAAATTTTTTGTTGAACCCGATTTATGATCCAATTTTGTATTCATGAACCGAATTTGTGTCAAAATCCCACATTTCATTACACTTAGAACCCTAATTTCACGTTTCCCCTAATTCCTAACCCAATATTTTTTTGAGGAAAAGCGTGAAATTAGGGTTCTAAGTGTAATGAAATTTGGGGTTTTGACACAAATTCGGGTCAAGAAATACAAAATCGGATCAGAAATCAGGTTTGACAAAAATCAGGGTTAATCACAACGTAATTATAGAAAATACAATTTCTGGTTAACTAGGATAAACACGGTTTGTTGCTCATTGTGGAAATGTAATGAATTTTTATAATCTGTGGGACATATTAAAAAGAATTTTTATTTTGGATGTAAATTAGAGATGTCAAAAGTTCGGGTGGAAAAACGAGGAATAGCGATAGTAGAGAGGGGGAAAATTCGTCGACCCTAAAAGAAAAGATAAAGAGAAAAAATAAAACATTGTAATCCCCGGTTTAAACTCTAGAATTAGAAATCAAAAGTTTGTAAAGATTCAAAGAACTTAAAGAGAGAAAAAAATGGTGAAAATACGAATGTATAAACAAGAAACGTTTTCGGTTTGTGAATCATGTAAAGAAAAGGGTAGAAAATCACTTAGGAGGGTAGAACACAAGAGCTTAGACTTGGTTATCAATAGTTCTATTTTCTCGCCCAGTTTTACTAATATATGCGTTATGATTTCTCGAATGATTTCCCCTTAACCATCTAGCCGAACGTCAATTCACATTAATCCCCTTTATTCACCAAGCCAAATGAACCAATACACTTCTAGCATTAGACACTAAGTTACTAGAAGGTTGTTGAGATTGGTTAGTGACACAATGGTGTGTTTAGGCAATCATAAGCCTTAAATTGGTAATAGAGAAGTAAGCCTTTTGGGGAAGCTTGATGAACAAGGCATTGGTTTGGGCAATAACTTACTATTATAAAGTCTTTTACATTATAACATGTTATGCATTTGTCATTTTCTATGAGCCCCAACTTCAAACCTCTTCCTTGTTATTGTCTTGTTTGCTTAAGGACAAGCAAAAGGCAAGTTCGAGGGAGTTGATATGTTCCATATTTCGCCTATCTTTATCTATTGTATCGTTTGTATTTAGAGTCTTTTGTCATCTTAACTTGAACATTTAGTTAGATTTCCTTTCTTTTGCATTTGATATAGGAAATTTGATTTTATAATCTTTTAGGGCCATATCATATGCATTATAGGTACATTGGAGCTTATGGAGGAGTATTGGAACAATTAATGAGAAGATCACATCAAATAGAAGGGTAAATGACATTCGATTGAGCTCAAATTTAGACACAAAATAGGTACATATGTTAGGTCTATTATGAAGCTAGGTTCATGCCATTCCATTTTGTATTTTGGGAGATACAAGAGTTTTACTGAAGGACGGTCCAAGCTTCAAGGATATGATCAAGCAGCTGGGTTTATGGAGTTTAATGACCACCTTCAACTACTCCAATGCCTCCCACACTTTGCATGAAGGTAGGTAAACATGTCACCTATGATTGAGAGGTTGAAGCACATCATTTGGAGATGAGATGAAGAAGATACCATGTTGAAGGCTATGTTGTGGCCTTGATGGTTGTGGAATTCACAGAAGGCGTTACGATCGTCATCTCGCCTTGGAGCTGTCTGCGCCTTTCGTTCGTCGATGAGGTAGTTCATATGCCTCTTCCCTTTGTCGTGTTTAGGTTGCCCCTCATAAAACTGACGCGACTCGAATTGTTCCTCCTTATCTTTTCCGCTATGAACCTTTGTATGTTTTCGTGCCATGGCGGCTTTTTTTCTTCCAACTCAATGAACCTATTAGCTCGGGGGAAGGCGTCCTCGAGAGTGTGAGGCTGGTTTAAGAGTAGTTCCTCTCGAAACCTAGATTCGGAAAATAGAGCGTTTCTGAGTGCGGTGATTGCTGCTTCGTCGGAATTGCTACCTTCGAGACTACCTCCTTGTATCATTCAATGAATAGCCTGAGGGATCCCCAGTGTCCTTAGCTTAGTGACCATAGATCGACAATCGATGCTTTCTTTTCCATGAACATGGAGTAGTGTTTAACGAACAATGTCGATAGTTGTTGGAAGCTGTCTATTGATCTAGCTTCCAGGTGAGAAAACCATGAGAGTGCTGCCCCCCCCCCNTTTCGACGAAGAGCAAGCAGAGGCCCACGTCTCTCTCCTCCTCCGTGAACTGGGCTCGTCCCATCGCGATAGTGAAAGTGGTCATTTAATGAGTGGGGTTGGCGTTTTCTTCGAAGGTGGGAAACTTGATCTTCGTCGTGTGTTTGATGCAAGTCTCGGTTATCCTTCTCGTAAATGGGGTTCTTTGAGTTTCTTCGACGATCCGCTCGATCTCTGGGGCCGAGCTCGTGGCTCTGTGCACGAGAGAGCTCATTTCTCTGAGCTGGACTTCCAACATCCTTATCTCCTCACTCTGACTGGCGGGATTGTTTTGATTGAGCAGGGTGGTGTGGTGGTTTGACTCGAGCAATGATGGGTTATCTGAGGTCGGCGTCTGAGTGTCTACGGAACCGAAGAGGTTTCTGTTCAGGGCTTCCAATTCGGCTCGTCGTAAATTTGCTATTATTACTGCTTTGAACTTGCTTTTCAGTTGCCTAAATTATTTCTCTTGGTCCTCCAACCAGCTTAAGAATGTTTGGTTGGTTTCCTCTTGTGTGGCTACCCCTAGGATCCTGTTTGTTGGTCCTATCGGTGTTTGTTGATCATCGACCGGGGCGTCTTTCCCTTCTTGGAGGTGTGTCACATCCTCGACGAGGACGAATTCGTCTTGCTGAGTTTGGTTTGCCATACCTTGATCTGTGTCGTCGATTCGAACGCGATTGCTTCCTTTCAAACTAAGTCCCCAGCGGAGCCGCCAATTGTTGGATCTAGGGTGAAGGTCCCTTGATTTTGGTTCGTAGTTGAAAGGTTAGTTACAGGGAATCGAGGTCGTCGACCGGCCGACGAGCTCACCTATGAACAAAAGGTTCCTGAGGTCGTAGTTCTCTTTAACCTCTTTCTAACTTCTCTCTCTAGAATATTTGCCGACCCTTTCTCTATTGATCTTGGCCTCTTTTTTATAGTGCTCTTCCGTCATCATCTGTCTACGCGGGGCAGTTGAGCATGTGGCATGCTAGACCAGCGACGTGGTCTGTAGGTCACTATTCCACCTGATAATAGGTAGTAGGTCCACTGTTGTTTCGGCGCTGCCGTCAACCTCGTCGTGGCCTTCACTCCTTGTCTCTAGGACTTCTCAAATGGGCTCTTATCCTATTAGGCATGTGGGGTGCAACCCATATCCTACATCGTTCTAGTACCTCACAGTTCTTGTGGATAAGCGATAAAAATCAACAGTTTTATAACCAAACGTAACTCTCGTGTTACTTATAGTAACCATTCGATTTGCATTAATTAAATGTTCATAAGACCCTAGGAAAACTTTTGTATACATGTCGGAAAATCACAATATTAGTTCAAGCAACATACTCCCTCCGTTCCTGAAAGGAGGATGTTTTGGAGTTTTTACGTAGATTAAGGAAAGCAACTTTTTCTTTACTTTTTGCCTTACTTTTAAAGTGTTTTCACCTAAAACATCATCCTTTTAGAAACAAAATTAAATTCTAAAACATCCTCCTTTCAGGAACGGAGGTAGTACAAGACTTGATTTAGAAATCATAGATTAAACATAATATCAGTGGGTAGATGATCAGTAAAGCTAACAACATTAAGAACAAGCAAGGTGAAGATTCTAGTAATTTTCCATATCAATACACCATAAATCTAACACAATATTGATCCTATCAAATCCATAATCTAAACCTAGCTAACAAGCTAATTAAGAGAACTACTCACTCATAGCAAAAGTCGACAAGATTATAGATAAGAGATGAGAAATTCTTCCCTATTGAATTGTAGAATGAGCGATATTAATTAGATCTCTAAAAAGGAGAGGTCTCTCCTCAAAACTTACAAATAGAAGATTATATATGTGAATAAGTCTATAGGGTTTTAGGTTAGAAAAGGAAGTTTTTTGTCGATGCAGGTAAACACGTACGACGGTTGGTTCACTCGGCTATATATAATAGCCGGTGTGACCAACCGCCGTACTTATCTAATCGTGATGAAATTTGTGTAATTCTTCAACCGCTTGTCCGAATGACTCCAAACCACTTCTTAGTGATAGATACTTTAATTCTCCATCTTCTTGAAGTCTGTGTAGCTCATAAATGTTTAAGGAGAAACCGTGGCTTCCATCCCGATGAAAATGTTGAATTCCGATTGATCCTTAACCAAAATATTTGGTGTTTCTCCTCTTTTCGTTCCAAATCCCTTAAAACATAAAAAAATCAAAAGAAGTAAAATAAAAACAAAAACATAAATAAATGATAGAAATGACTAGATCTAATAGCATCTCCAATGAGAGATGTAAAGGGTATATTGTTTGGATATCTTAAAATTTAAAGCCCAAAAAAATTATTAAATGTAAATCTGGTCCAGAATCGTTTCTCATAAAAGCAATTTGAGAAACCATTTAAATATGATACGTGAACCTAAAACATTTTCGGGGTCTCTTTTTGGCTGTGAAAATTAGAAGCGTCTGTGAAACAATTTCTTCAACGGCGAAGCAATGGCGATTCACCTCCGAAGTGTGTCACGCGTAGAACTCCGGTGAGCTGTGATATATTCCATCAGAGATGATGAGAAACGAACATTGGAAGGTCCTGAGAAGGCTGGAAACGAAGACAAGTCGGTTTTGATTCGAAACCCTATCTCTGGATTTGGGGGAAATTTTTTTAATAGAGATGCATGTTTTGATTTTGTAGAAATGGGTTGATTTGGGTAGTAGTTAGCTTAATTTGGTTATTGATTAGCTTAGATAAGCTGTTTATTAGGTGAATTTCATCCATTGATAATCTGTTTAGTTTGATTTTATCATACTTTGATAATTTGCTTTGTTAGAACTGGTTGTTTCTGGTTTTGTGTTTATTTTGAGTTTATCATCCTTTTCAAATCTGTTTAGTTTGTGTGCTTAGTGCATTGATCAAGTCTGCAAATTTTTGGATCGATTCCACAATTGAAAACAAAGTGTTTGGTGTTTGATATTTGATTGATATTGATAAAACATAGACTGAAATAAGAGTGTTTGGTGATTGATATTTGATAATTAGATTGTGTTATGTTGATTTCATATTTCCATTTTATTAAACTTCTGGATGTTAATGAAATTGAAGTTTGGTTTGCTCTTAAGTTGAAACATATTGAGCATTAATCGAAGCTGCTATCAACTTGAGTTGGTTGGTTGATTAGTTTGCTAGACTGATTTTTTAATTACTTCATTTTGTTTGATGTATTGTATAAATGTGTAAATTGTGAACTAATGGAATGCTCTAATCTGCAGGGTCTAACAGGCTGATGTTTCTGGATACAAAGGATGGCAGGTGTGTCTTCATTAACTTGGATCTATTGTAACAAAGGTGTGTTTGTTTGCAATTGATTGTGGTTGTTGTGTAAATTAGGTGTAGATATTAGGGTCATTGATTGCTTGTTTGGTGACATTAATAACACTCAATTAAATTAATAACCAACCACTAACTCTAAAAACAATTAAAACTACTAACCTATTCTAATCTATAAAACTGTTTCGTAATAAGCAAACTAAAACCAAAATTTGTTTATGATCTTCTAACAGTCTTCTAAATTTTCAAACCAAAACTAGTTTCTGATCTTATGGATCCATTAGGAGAGCCTTCCAATTTCATGGATCTCTTGTATAGCCAACAAGAG
>OVAV01002792.1:0-10717 GCA_900406375.1 Iberis amara
TAGATGTGAAACCAGGAGGTGCACCAGCAGGTTGCTGCTGCAGCTGTGGTTTCTGAAAACCATTTTACTGTTGTTGCTTATGAACGAAACCACAATTCTGAGTGTAGTTGATGAAGGGTTGAGTGTTTTGTTGTGGTTGCATTGGGTACACTTGGTCTTGAGGGTTGGCTACGTTTGTGCTTCTGTAAGAAAGACATGGGTTGTTGGAGTAGTTGTTGAACCCTTTGTTATAGCCTCCTTGGTTCTGCACATAGTTGATCTCTTCTTGTTGGTTAACGTCTCCAGCTTGAATCTGAAGCTGTTCTTCATCAGTGATGAAGTGCACTTGATGTTGTTGACCCAGTAGTATCCTGTCCAACTTGTCATTCAGGGCTTTGATGTCCTTCTTTATGCTATTGTCTGGTGCAGAACCACCGCGAGGTAATCAGTCATAGTCTTTACTGTATATCCCATCAGATTGGGCAAGGTTCTCTACAAGCTCCCATCCTTCATCAACACCCTTGTTGAGGAAGTTGTCGTTGCTTGTTGTGTCAAGNTGGTAAAGCACCACGATAGAGTGTGCTGAGAAGTGATGCTTTGCTGAAACCGTGATGGGGGCAATGTATAATATAGTTCTTGAAGCATTCCCATGCTTCATAGAAGGTTTCAGCGTTTCGTTGTGCAGAACCAGAGATGTCATTCCTCAGTCTTGCTGTGCGAGAGGTGGAGAAGAACTTTGCAAGGAATGCTTTCTTGCAATCATCCCAGGTGGTGATAAAGTTCCTGGAAAGAGACTTTTTCCATTGATGTGTTTTCTCTCCTAAAGAGAATGGGAAGAGACGTAGCTTAAGAGCGTCTTTACTCACACCGTTGATCTTCGTGAGGCTGCAGAAGCGATCAAACTCGTCGAGATGATCGAGTGGATCCTCCATAGGCAAACCATTGAAACACAATCACATGATTAGACAACGTGAAAGAAGCGAAAACTATTAGAGTGATGAGAGTTTAGGAATTGGAAGAAGTATTATTTACTCTCATAATCATATAGGTGAGGATACACAAGTATATATAATAAGCGGAATAAGCGGAAGCGTACGTGATGCATCTATGCTTTAGGTTTCTGAATTAGGAAATGGATATTCCAAAGCAAACTCAATTTGACTTTAGTCTCTGGTGATGGGATGCAGAGAGTTTCTATATGTTCGGCTAGGGTTGCCTTGGGGACCATAACCCTCTATTTATAAGAAAACTAATTTCTAATTTGGCCCCTCATCAAATTAGAAATTACAAAAGGTATTCACACATAAATTATTCCATAACAGTTATGCCTCAAGTCTTTACTTTTTTAAAAAAGTGACCACATAATATTTAACTTATTAAATAATGACCCTAACACTTTATTATATACATATGTGACCCCAAAATAGATCTTACAATCTCTCACTGGGTCATATATGTATCATGAAAATGTGTTAGACCTTAGCGAACTCAAGATTGTCATTACTTTCAAGGCACAAGAAATCTCGTCCATTAACCATATTAACTTAGGATCATAGCAGTTTTTGTTATATCAATCATAACTAAACCTTCCATATTCACGTAAACCAGCATAGCCAAATGACATAGATCAATTATGAAATGTGTGGCATGAAAATCACATGAAAGGTGGTTGGTACATGTCAAATACTGCATTTTCTAAGATCTTCAACAACAGGAGAAGACTTATCAAAACCAAAAATAGAAAGCAAAACACCAAGTGATGGATGGCCTAATCTACGGTGCAACAAATCCGCTGTAGGGTAACTAGAGACCACTTTGTTGTCCCGAGCAGCTTGAATCCCCGTAAAGTAGTACACTCCGTCACACTCTTCACCCGCTCTAATCAGCGTCTTCTTGAAACGGTCCTGAAGAAAACACAGAGTATTAGTAACATAGCGATACAACCATTTTGTTTTAGCAACTTAGAAACCGAGATAAGTGTGTAAGTGAAATCCGGAATGTAGAGGACATTATGTAACGCGTAATCGGAATTCAAAAATAAAGTCCCAGACTGTGTTGCACAAGACAAAGTGCCGTCTAGAAATGTCACAGGAGTACGCGTGATGTCAACTAAATTAGCAAGCAAAGCACGTTTCCCAAACATATGATGCGAAGCACCAGTATCTATAATGACATCATGCATATTCATGTTACCAGACAACTTCTCAACGGAGGCGGATGATGGTTGGGATCGCAAGAGAGCTAGTATTTGGGAGAGCTGATCAAGATCAAAAGACGCGGTAGGTAAGAGGTTTGAGTGATGTTAGCCCGACCACGTCCTCTACTAGAATTACGGGACGACCTTCCACCTCTTGTATTCGAACGTGAGTCGTTAGAGGAGCGTGAATTGTTCGACTGTCGGTTTTGTTCCAGCCACCAGTCTGGATATCCGTGATGAAGAAAACATTCGGAATTTTCATGTCCTTTGCGATTACAGTGAGTGCAGAATAACAACGTCTTGTCTCTGAATTTAGGTCCAGTGACTGCGGCGGATAAGGTTTGTTGGTCAGTTTGCACCGAGAAACCAATAGCATTTGTCTTGATTAATTCTTTACTTTGTGCATTGTTCATGTTTTGTTCCTCATGAACCACACGGGAATAGACCAAAGTGAGCGAAGGTAATGGATCTTCGCCGGTTATAGTAGATCGAATGGCGTTGAACCGAGGCAAGTCCAAGCTAAAAAGAAAATGATGAACGTGATCGTCTTCACGTTCTTTAGCTATATCTCGAGCAGCATCACATATACATGTGTGAGTAGTGCGATAGTTATCAAGCTCTTCCCAAAGCTTTGATTAGCGACCGTAATAATTGAGAACCGTTTGTCCATCTTGTCGACAATTGGAAATCTCATCTTTCAAGACTTGTTTCCTCACACTGTTTCCAACAGAGAAACGATTTTAAGACTTTCCCATAGAGCGGAAGCATCGCTGAGAAAAGAGACAATACTACGTATAGTAGGATCGATAGATGTGCGGATCCATCCAATGATCATTGAGTTAGCGGCTTGCCACATCGGGTTACATAGTTCCACAGACCATTCAGGGTAATTATCTTCTTTGAGTATTACAAAAGAGATCAGGGCACCAGGATTATCAGAAGGATTCAATTGATAAGGAGAAGGACTTGTGGTTGTAGTTTGTGGAATAGAAGTAGAAGAAGTATTAGACATGGCGTCAAATAGGTAGAAGACGGCGACATCTCTAGTAGGTAAGGAGCGGCGGTGGCGAGATTAAAGTTTCTGCTCTGATACCATGTAACAATTTAGGTAAAAGATTTCTTGTATTGATATTCACATAGAAAGTACATGTATATATATAGTAGTAGATGATTAAATCATATAGCCTAGAATATAGGGATCTTAACATATCTTATCTAACAATAATATATTCCAATAAGTACGTGTTCTGGATGTGAAAGTTTTAGCTGGCTGCAAGTAGAATTCGAAATGGAGGAATAAGTCATCTTATTGATGCCGAACCTTCTATGCAACAAAATATCACATAAGGTCATAAATATGTTTTTACCTTAGGTCCCACGAAGATGATTTTCCAACATGAAGACTGCATACAACTAGGTTTGCAAGAGTTTATGGGTCTTTAGCATCCTACAATGATCACAAGAAACATTTTCATATTTAAACATATCCATTTAACAATAACCGAATTGCTGAAAGTTGACATTAGGAGTTTAAGTGTACACATAGTTAATAAACGAGTGGAGCATACCTGGTGACATGATACTGAGAATGAACAGCAACGAAATAAATATAAGGTAAGTAAGAGTACGTTCATCACTCACCTTGGTAAGTGATTTAAGCAATAGAGTCTCAGTTTCTTCAAAATTACCCATATGCATGCAGCAAACTGCCTTATCGTTCAAGATCAAGCTTGTCATTGGGTACTTCTTATAGAAATCTTGGAAAATTAGGTAAGCTTCATGTACTTTGGAACCCCCACCCCCTCCCCCTAGACCATAAACGTAGTTTAATATTAGGGAATATCAACAATCTTCTCTATACCATATATAAAAAAGAAATGAATGTTCATATTCAACCATGCGTTTGTGAGTTAAGTGAGTGTGTGGTCTTCATCATTATGTTGCATCACTCTTAGATGTTTCTCTACATGATCTGAGCTGGGCATCTTTGTGAATATTTGGACTTTCAAAGCATGCATACAAAATTGCAAAAACAGTAATCGATTATCAAGTTAACGGGAAGAGGTTATTCATTAAACAATCACTCTGACAAGAAATATGGAACTGAACAAAAAAATCAAAATTGTTTCTTAGGTTGAAAATGTGATATGTCCACTCGTCATGGATACCATTTTTTTCTTCTTCCTATAGATTTCACATAATAACATCTAACTCCAAAAGATAATTAAAAAACAAAAATTATAAATAATTAGCCAAAAAAATTGAAGCAAAAAAAGCTTAAATTAATCAATTGAGAATTAAGTTGTTCACATACACTGATGATGATTGATTTTTATCCCAAAATTATCTAGAAGGATGATTGTTTTAATGGTTGTTGAGTGGTTATGTTATCACCGCAACGTTGTAACGCTAATTAAAATATTTTTCACACGTGTGCGTTTATTAAGGTAACTGCTATTTAACACTTGCATTATAACTCTAGATTTCGTAGAGTTGAAGCTTTTTTGTCGATGTTTTTTTAGTAAAAAGTAATATATTTTTAAAAAAAAATCAATGCAAGATTTAAAATAGAATATGCTTTGATATATTCTAGGTTAGACATTCCTCTTCTTGATCGTTTTTATGCACGAATTACGGTTTCAGTAAATGAGGGATGACAACCTTGAGTTGGTTCACAACAATTTCTCAATGATTTTTCAAATCCGCTTTCACAACAAGTGGAGTGTGATGAAGATATGGAACCAATCGAACCGATAAGAAATGTTTTAATAATGACTACTCCCTCTGTTTATAATTATTAGATGTTTTAGATTTTAAATTTGTTTTTTAAAGATAGATGTTCTAGGTTTTCAAAGTATTTTTTATTGCAAATTGTGAATTTCAAAGCACATTTATTAAGATAATTTGAATTTACTAGAATATTATTGGTTTAGATTCATAAGAAATTGTTTATTTTTAAAAATAACGTATTTATAAGTAATATTTATTATGTTTTCTTAATATATATGAAATTTCTAAAACATCTATCAATTAAAAACAGAGAGAGTATTATTTAATATTCTAAATAATTACCGATGATGAATATATGTTGGTATTCGAGACAACATTACATATTAGATTTAGAAAACTCGTAGATAGTTTTTTCAAAAATTTTAGTTGTTTAGTTTTACTCTTTTCAATAATGATTAATATTCATTATTCTAAATAAATTAATAAAATTATAAGAAAAAAAATTTTCACCTCTCAGCTCCAACTCTTAGCTTCCAGTTTCTGTTTCCACTCAAATTGAACGGTGCCACCGCTTACACGTGTCATAAATACAAACGGTGAAGATCTTTTCTTACCTATAAAAACACGTTTTATCCAAATCGCGCGGGAGTTGTTTCGATCCTGACGTTAGCATCACGTTGAAAACCACTCCGTTTGATCGTGCTGTCACGTTTCAGGTCGAGAAAACGAATCCAACAATTTAACGCCACGTGTCATTTAGCTTCCCCATTAACGACCCGGTTACCACCTGGGAATAATAATTATCCGGTTTACTGTTATCGGCTTTTATCAGCATCGTGACGGTAAATTTAACGACGTTTACTGCTTCCTTTAATTGACCAAAATAGCCTTTACCCAATACGTTATTAGTTCGTAATCCGTTTTGCTCTTCCCTTCTAGAGATGTTTTAATTAAAAATTAAAAGAAATACTTTTCGTTTGCAGTTTATGTTCAAGTGAATGCGTCAAGCAAGAGTTCGATTCGAGCGAGCTAAATCAAATCTCTGATTCTCGTTGATGTAAATATCTTTGATCCTTCGCGAATATTTGATCTTCCGATCGAGTTTCAATTTTTCTTTGGAAATGTTTGACTATTCTTTCTCTTCTTTAATCTCGTGTTAGGTGTTTGAAATTTGAGTTTGTAACTATCCGTATCTTAGTTTGATTTTTTTCCATTTGATTATCAATAATTTTTCGGATCGAACAATGGCGTTTCTATGCATGCGTAATCCAAAATCCAGAACTAGATGTATATTTGTAGAGTAATTAGACTCGATTTGTGTGAAAATTTCTAGAACTTGAAGTGCGATTTCCGGTGTTGGCTTGCGTTGTATGATGAGAATTTTTGATCTGAACCAATCCATGTATCAAAATATAAGTACTTATCACGGAACTGCAAATTATTCTATCTGTTACTCACCTTGATGAATTTAGTTTACTTCTGAAGCAGTTGGGTTTGGATTTCGAGGTATTTGATAAGTGTAGGAATCCGTTTTGCTTGTCTTCAGGTTTCATAAAGCGTACGAGTTGATCAACATCGAGTTTATATTGGCTTGAAATGGCAACAGAGTCTACAAGGAGTTGGTTCCAGATGCGGCAGCCAAAACCAGACAAATCCAGCCCTACCAAAGTGGGACAAGAGGGAAATGTGAATATTATCGGCAAACCCCCTATGAATGATGTACCATCTAATGCTACAAAGCAGAAAGTTGCTGCAGCAAAGCAATATATCGAGAATCATTATAAAACTCAGAAAAAGAGTCTACAGGAAAGGAAAGAGCGGTAGGTTCTCTTAGTTCTTCCTGTGATGTCAATATTTACTTCTTCTGCTTTGGTTGTTACAAATGGGGTGACAGGCTAGTTATGTAATCAAAAGTTGTAGATCGGATGACTTGTTATCTTTTTCTAGTACTGAGGGTTAAGATTAGTTCTCTGCTGTGATTTCTGAGTTCAATTTCTAGACGATGTTCTACACTTTCATATTCAGGAAGTAATTTGTTACTGGTTTAAAATAACCTTCTGATATCAGTTCGTTCTTGATTACAGTCGGAGCATCTTGGAACAAAACCTAGCTGATGCTGATGTTGCTGTTGAAGACAAAATGAATATATTGAAGGATTTTGAGAAAAAGGAAATGGAGTATATGCGTCTGCAAAGACAGAAAATTGGGGTTGATGACTTTGAACTGCTGAGCATAATTGGCCGAGGTGCTTTTGGGGAGGTATTTCTCTCCCTCCCTTATTTTTCTACTTCCTTTTTGTAAGATTAGCTAATATCCTGTCTCATGTTTACATGACTTGTTAATATAATCATGCATTAAAATTTTGAATTGTGTTATTGCTTCCTTTTTTGGTCTCTTCTAGCGGCTACTAGTAAACTAGCTATCATTCTTTCCTTGCAAACTGAAGCTTCCTTAGTAATCTTGTGTAATGTATTGATGTAAAATATGTCATTTTTGTACAGGTGAGAATTTGTAGAGAGAAATCTACTGGCAGCGTGTATGCAATGAAAAAGCTAAAGAAATCTGAAATGCTTAGAAGAGGCCAGGTAATGCACTGTCTGATAGCATTCCTACAAATCCGGGATTTCAGGTGTGGTTAAATTAGTAGCTCAATAAACATCTGCTTAAACACACTAATCCCCTCTATCTTCGGTAACTATCAGGTGGAACATGTTAAAGCTGAAAGAAATGTGCTTGCAGAAGTCGATAGTCCTTTCATAGTCAAGCTTTGCTACTCCTTCCAAGATGATGAACATCTGTATCTTATTATGGAATACCTCCCTGGAGGTGATATGATGACACTGCTGATGCGAAAGGATATCTTACAGGAGGATGAGGCTCGGTTTTATGTTGCACAGACAATACTAGCGATTGAATCTATCCATAGGCATAATTACGTCCACAGGTTCTAACAACTGGCACTTGAAGCTTCTCACACTGCTTTTGTCTCCTTTTCATCTTAACTTGACAATTGACCTTCACTAGAATCAGATTTTTTCTTGTCGATTATCTTCTATTTATATTTATGTCTGTTTTTTTTTTTTACTTTATAATTCCTATAGTGCCTGTGATTTAGCTTTTAGTTGACATGTGGTGATAATTGAACTTCAGTTTCTTACTTTGATTTATTAGGGATATAAAGCCTGATAATTTATTGATCACTCGTAATGGCCATATCAAGCTTTCGGATTTTGGACTGAGCAAGTCTCTAGAAAGCAAAAACTTTCCAGATTTCAAGGCAGAGCTTGTTGACAGGAATACAAGGTCTGCAGCAGAACACCATAGACTCTACAAGCCTCCTTCTGCACCTAAGCGGACTCAGCAGGAACAGCTTTTACACTGGCAACAAAACAGAAGGACCCTGGTATGGACTCGATTTACTAATCCCTACCTTCTGGTGGATGCTGTTCTATTCCATCTAAAGCTCCTCTGAAATAGTTCATAATGAATAATTCTTTTCCAGCTTAGAATGAAGTAAAAGTGGCATATCTGGTTTTGTTACTTGAGAGATATTGAAAATAAAAAAAATGTCTGTGGTGTCTTATTTTCCTTGGAAGTTTTCTATTTTAGTTATTTATATCATCTCTGCCTATAGTTCTTACATAAAACGATGGCTCTTCCCTGCACTATTTAGGCCTTCTCCACAGTAGGGACACCCGATTACATTGCCCCTGAGGTTCTGCTGAAGAAAGGGTATGGAATGGAGTGCGATTGGTTAGTGAACCACACCACCTTTTTGTTTTTTTACACTGCGCAATAGCTGAAATTCTAACAACTTTATTGACATAGGTGGTCCCTTGGAGCAATCATGTTTGAAATGCTTGTGGGGTTTCCACCATTCTATTCTGAAGAGCCTTTGGCAACATGTAGAAAGGTATGCATATTGGCTTAAAATATCATTCTAATACATTATTTCTCTGTTCGATATAAGAATTTTCATATTTCTGAAGATTAACCTCAAAATTACTCTATCTTTTAATTGGACTAAGCGTATGTTTCATTCCTTCTTATGGTAACCAATTGTATGGGTATGATATGATTTAAGTTTAGTCCCTGTTATGTGTGACTAGTATAATATTTATCAAACAATATCTCAGTTTATCTCTGCAGATTGTAAACTGGAAAACTTGCTTAAAATTCCCTGATGAAGTTAGGCTCTCCATTGAGGTAAAAGATCTCATCCAAAGACTCCTCTGCAATGTCGAACAGAGGCTTGGAACCAAAGGAGTTAATGAAATCAAAGTATTTACAAACATCATCCGCTTTGCTTTCATTTTAATTTGAGACATTAGATGTCTGATTTGTTTTCCATTACAGGCGCACCCTTGGTTTAGAGGAATTGAATGGGAAAGACTATTTGAGTCACATGCTCCATATATACCACAAGTGAATCATGAACTTGATACCCAAAACTTTGAAAAGTTTGATGAGGTTTGTTCAATATCATTTAAATCTTTTTTCTAACACTTTCTCAAGCGAAATATCAATTAATATTCTAGTTTCCAGGTGCCATCTACTTGTGAAACCTCTTCAAAGTCTGGCCCTTGGAGAAAGGTATATAAATTCAGTATTGTTTGTATGTGTACTCATGAAGTTCTATCATTCTTACTAGATCTGTGGAAACTTAATTGCAGATGATCTCATCCAAAGATGTAAATTTTCTTGGTTATACATTCAAGAATCTTGAGATTGTTGATGAACACCATATCCCTGGCATGGGTCAGTAACTTCTAACAAATTTCACTAGACTTGATTATAACTTGTAACAAAGCTCATTATTGTTCTACATTGAACTTCTTTTTACGCAGCGGAATTGAAGAGGAAGAGTAAGACCCAAAAGAAACCATCTCTCAAGACACTGTTTGGTAAAAAGCTAAACTTGTCGTCTCAAAACTCAAAGCCTTATAATCTACTTTGGTATTAGCTTTTACTTTTCTTGAACATTTCCTTTTTTTTTTTTTTTGTTCGTCTGTTCTCGCAGAAACTCCGCACCCTCCTGAGAATCAAGCGTTGAAGGATTTGCTTGATTCACCTACATACTCTAACGGATCTAGAGGCTCCTCTGGACCATCATTTTCACATCCAAATTAATCACAAAATACTCCCCGGAGATTATCAAAATAGAGAATCTAAAACTGATTAAGAACAAATTGGGCAAAAGAAAAGGAAGGTAACAGTTTTCCCTTGAGTTGCAAGAATTCCATCTTTCATTAATATACGTGTAATGTAAAAACAGCGAACAACCAAAAGAAAATTAAAACCAAATTGCATATAGGAAACTTTATAGGTACAAAGAAGAATACAAATATATATTATATTGTTTCTATTATCCCCAATTGTCTTACCTTGTAAGCTGTTTTTATTATAAATATATACATACATAGAGAGAGAAGTATAAACATTTTGTACATAAAGTGTGGCTGTGGACTTTCCTTTGTTTGGTTGCAAAACGTTTATTTCTTCTTCTTTTTTTTTAACTGGCAACAATAGAGTTTTTGTTTATCCAAAAAAAAAAACAATAGAGATTTTGTATGATTTCTTTTTTTGATAAAGAGTTTTTGTATGTTTGTTGAGTTGAAATCGATTTCCGACCTCAAAGGATGGCAAAAACCATTTGTACAAGTGTATACAAGTTTCCATGGCTGAAAAGTTTTCTAGAATATTTAGAAAACATACAAAACTAGTAAAGACGGTTCTTCTTTACATTGCCGGTCCAACTTTTTTAGATACTTTATACCAATCTAAAAATTGTGTCTCATATATATATATATA
>OVAV01002793.1:0-10716 GCA_900406375.1 Iberis amara
TCGAATGACCACATATTATTAATGATTTTCTCTATTTCTTCATCTTCTGATCTTCTCTCTCATTACTTCCTCTCCAATCTGTTTTTTCTAAATCGTCATCTTTTTTTTCCTGTCCAAGCTTATCAGAAAGCCCCATTTATAGTGCATACTGATTTTGAGAAGTTTCATATGGAGAAACGTTGCAATGTATATATAGAAAGAGTCACGATTGTTCTACTTCTAATAAAAAAGATTTGATATCTTGTTGTAAATGACAACTGATTTTTATTGGGCTAAAATTGACACGTGTCATAACGACAACAATTGGAACTGAAGTTTTTTAATATGTATAATTCTTTCACCATGTGCATCTTCTGAGGTCTAAATTTATTAAGAAAAAATCTATGGGCATATAATGATAACTCAAGGTCATAATTGGGGGTGAAACTTCAAATAAAGAAAGAAATCAGGTGAAAAGAAATGTACGATTATGCCCCGAAAGTTAAAATAATTACCGAAATTCCCGCTTGCGCCTCCCAACACTCGTACTGTGTGCTGTGTACTGGCGTAGGGTTTTAGCCCATTTGCAAAGATGACTCGTGAATTCTAATCTCTCAATCTCTTTCTCGGAGTCGCAGGTAAGCATCACAAACTTTGAAGACCTTTCTTCTTACTTTCGAATGTCCGTCTTCTCCATCAATGAAGTTTTGCTGAATTATTCAATTGTTCTCTCTCTTTACCGTGTCTAGAATTTCGCTTCATGTGTTTGTAATGTTCTCTCTGGAATAAGAGTCTCTGTTGTGGTGTGAACTAAATTAACAGTTCTTGTTTGGACATAGTGAACTAAACGGATGTGTCTTAATGATTTTGTTTGTAGAATTGTAATGTTTTTGGGTTGCTTGTCTGGTTTTGACTTAGTTTCAACTCTTCTGCAACAGAATATATAGAAGAAAGAGAGAACATGCAGTCTTTAAAGACTGCTTTCCCTGGGCAAATATTTGCTTTAGCTAAACCCCACGATTCTGTAGGCAAGAGGACACGTAATCGAATTCCCAAAGAGGAGAGAAAGATATTGGTTGAATCTTTTATAAAGAAGTATGCACATAACTCCTTTCCCATAGCCAGAATCTTTGAGTATTTTTATTTCAGTTACGCTTATTGTAATTGGTGATCATTTTCAGGCATCAAAAGCTAAACAATGGGAGTTTTCCTTCACTTAGCCTCACACATAAGGAGGTAGGTGGATCTTTCTACACCATAAGGGAGATTGTCAGAGAAATAATCCAAGAAAATAGAGTTCTTGGTGCTGGTGACGACTTGATTCTTGAGGGAAAAGGCTCTGAACATTTGCAAGATCAAACTCTGTCAATCACGGTGGATCCTGTGCCTCCTTTATCTTTGTCCCCAGACGGATTTCATTCTGCATTAGATCAAAATGGTAGTATTTCTTCCGAGATTGGGAAGGATAAATCACCTGTAAACAGGGAAAACATTGATGGTAGCCAGGTTAGCCCTGAAGAGAGAGGATCTGATAAATCAGATTTTCGAGAAGTTAATGGAAATGCAACTCAACTTTTCAATGAAGACATAGAGATGCTAGTGCACAAGTCAATGGATACTACTGACATATCCAGGACTCAGTTTGAAGCATCTTGTATTGAAGAAAATGATGCCAAGCATTATGCACGGCTACATGATAGAGAGCAGACGATATGTGATACTTCTATCACCAAACCTCAAGATAAAGAACTTCATGTGGATAGCAAAGACAGAGAATATGAGGGAATAGCTCTAATTGAACCGGAAGGCACAAAACCAGCAGAAACAGTTGTTGAGACATTTCCAGTAAGAGCAGTGACTTCAACAATGGATTTATCGGATGTACAGCCTAGTGAGTTGGGTAAAGTTTGTGAGGATGGGAAAGGAACTGAGGTAAAGGTGGACAGCGACATAACTTCTGTTGATCTTATAGAGATTTCTTCTTCCACTTCTGATGTACCTGAAGAACAGAAAACAGAAGTCAATGTTGGTCAAATTCCGAATCATATCTCAGCTCCTCTGGAAAAGAATGCTGAAGAGAAAATTGTAAATCCTGCTCCAGTAGATGTTGAATGCGCTGATACTAAAAGGACGGTGGTTTTGAATGATGTGATTGGCAACATACATGAGACTAAGGAATTTAATAATGGATCTTTGACAACTGCACAGACAATGCCAACATCTGGCACTGAGGTAAGTTCTGCCAAGTAAATGTTTGTTTTTGAATTCTCTTTGAATACTGGAACTAAATAGTCTTGCGGGTTGTCCTGATCTAGTTACGTTAGATGTTAGCTGCAAGACGTCTTTGTGAACATCTATTAAATATGCCTGTTTGGGCTTAGAATAAAGTATTTCATGTTTGTGGCTGAAGAACTTTGATGATGGAATAGTCAAAACCTTGAATCCTTTTAGCACTGACGATGAGGTTTAGATTGAAACTGCATATAAGCAAGCTTTTAGCTCATTGCATTGCAACTGTTTAAATTGTGTAACAGTCTGGAAGTGGTAAGAACGGCATAGCAAAAGCGGATGCTATGAGTAGCCATGCCAGGAATGACGTCACTATTGTAGAAAAGGAGATACTTGATGGTTCAGATAGTTCCAATTCTCAGAAAGGAAACAACGCCACCTTAAACCGAATTAAACCGTGAGTAAACAAACTTGCGATTCTCAGTTTTGTTGCACGAGTGTTGGTAATTGTGTTTGGTTTACCAACGGTATTCACATGCCTTTTAACTTTCTTCTATGCAGTGAATCATGGAAAGAGCAATCTAATGTGGGAGGACAGAAAACAAATCCCCTTTTGGCAGTTCTGAAATCTTTTCTCACAGCCTTTGTGAAGTTTTGGTCCGAGTAATAATAATATATTGTAGATCTGTTGGTCTGAGTTTTAGTAGTTTACGTTTAGTGAGAGTTGGTAAAATTAAGATGAGATACAACAGTTTAAAGTGTGCTGTACAATTTTTTGTGTTGAATGTTATGGTTATATACTTATATGTAATTGTTTGAATCTCATTTTTTATTCCAATGACATAAATTTCATAGGGATAGGTAAATAAACCAGAACCGAATAAAAACCAAAAATCGAACTGCAATTATTAACAAACCTTTAGTTTGATTATTTAGAAGACCAAAAAACTTAAATTAAAATGAATTGAAACCGTTTTTGGTTAACTAATCAAACCGAAATCAAATAAATTGAAAATAGTGAATTTTGTACCTTAATGGTTATATATATATTTTACATATTAAATAAATAAACGTCTATTGTGCACATTTTAGTGACGTTTAAATGAAAACTTGGATCGGAACCAATATAGAAAACCGAACCAAATCGAAACTAAACCGTATTTCAAATGAGTTCAAACAGTTTTAGTTTTATAAAACCAAAAAAGCCGAATTGTAACCGAACTGTAAATCGGAATACCCATCCACAATTTCAATTTTAAGGACCAGTAAGCCTCTCAGTATGGATGATCTTGTATTAGATTTGCATGGAGAATAATGGGAGCTTGCATCTTATTCTCATTGGTCAGAAACAGGTAAATACTTGAACCGAGCTTTGGTTTAGTTACACCACACCAACTTAATGTTGCAGCAAAAACCGCCACTTTAACGGTTACATGCACCAAAGAAGATATCTTTCTGTTACAGTGACTTCTTTTATTTGATTATTTAAATCAAAGAACCACAAGCTTTTGATGTTAAGCAACAACAATGGCAAAAGAAGTGACAAAGATGGTGAATGGTGGAATAGTTGAGTCAAAGCTACGCAAGGGACTTCCTGATTACTTAGGATCTGTGAATTTGAAATACGTGAAGCTTGGATACATTTACCTTCTCTCTTTCTCTAATACTTTATGCTTCTTAGCTCCTCCTCTTCTTCTTCTTTTCATCTTTGTTTCTCAATTCCTCCCAATCTTAGCTTTTCCATTATCTATCTTCTTCTTCCTCCTCTTCTATCATCTTCTTACTCCTTCCTCTGTTTTCCTTCTCGATTTCTCTTGTTACCGTCCACCTGATCATCTCAAGGTTATGTCACTTCACCTCTCTACTTTTCTTCTCTATTCCTTTCTTCTTCTCATTGTTGTTTGTACAGATCACAAAAAGCAACTTCATTGAGCTAGCAGTAAAGTCTGGTAACTTCAACGAGACTTCCATTGAGCTTCAGAGAACCTTGTTGGATCAATCAGGTATAGGAGAGGAAAGCTATATGCCAAGAGTTGTGTTCAAGCCTGGTCACAAGGTTAATCTTCGCGATGGTCGTGAAGAAGCAGCTATGGTGATATTTGGAGCAATTGATGAACTTCTTGCAGCTACCAAAATCAATGTAAAGCATATCAAGATTCTGGTGCTTAACTGTGGAGTTCTCAACACCACACCTTCTCTATCAGCTATGGTGATTAACCATTACAAGCTTAAGCATGACACAGAGAGCTACAATCTTGGTGGTATGGGATGTGGTGCTGGAGTCATAGCCATTGATTTAGCTAGAGATCTATTGAACGCTCATCAAGGATCATATGCTTTGGTGGTGAGCACTGAGATAGTGAGCTTCACTTGGTACCCTGGCAATGAAGCCACATTGCTTCCGCAAAACAGTGTCTTTCGTATGGGAGCAGCTGCAATCATGCTCTCTAATCGGCGTATCGATAGATGGAGATCCAAATATCAGCTTATGCAGTTAGTAAGAACACATAAAGGCATGGATGATACAAGTTACAAGAGCATAGAGTTAAGAGAAGACAAAGATGGGAAGCAAGGACTCTATGTATCTAAAGACATAATGGAAGTTACTCGAAATGCACTCAAAGCAAACATCACAACGCTTACCCGGCTTGAGCCCTCTTTCGAGCATATATGCATATTGGCATCCAGTAAGAAAGCGCTTGATGAGATTCAGAAGGATCTCAAGTTGACAGAAGAGAACATGGAGGCATCAAGGCGGACACTAGAACGTTTTGGGAATACATCAAGCAGCAGTATATGGTACGAGCTAGCTTACTTGGAACATGAGGCGAAGATTAAAAGAGGAGATAAGGTTTGGCAGGTCAGTTTCGGGTCAGGGTTTAAATGCAATAGTGTTGTGTGGAAATCCCTAAGAAATATTGACCCTCCAAGACACAATAATCCATGGAATCTCTGAGGATTCATCTATAGCTCAACTCTAGTTGTTGACCAACAAGTTAGATGTATCCAAATATTAACACAATGAAATGAAAAAGCCCCACTTTATTCAAATAATGTGATTGCATATTAACATATTCCAGATACTAAGATCTTACATAAAGCAAAACATCCAATAAAAAGATGCCATCTGATCTTGATTTGCTCATCATCAGCTACTAGAAACTGAGCTTAACATGGAAATGCACACTAGGATGAGACTTTGTAAACTTTTATATATTGTGAAAAAGTCATGAAGTTGAGAGAACTACAGACACCATGGAAAAAAAGAGAAACTTAAAGCTTTGGATAGTAGTTCTAGTCTCTTACACACAGAGGCTGCTATCTGGAGCCACAACACCCTCAAGTTTCCATCCGCCAGTCCCGGCCAGTGCAAAAGCCTGTGAGGCCAAGAAAAAGAATCAATCTCAAATCAAAGAAAAAAGACTTTAGGCATATCTTAAAAGTAAGTACAGACTTCTTCCCAGGAGTTGCCAAATGCCTGAAGCAAAGCAGCATTGCAAGTTTTCAACTTAACAGAAACTCCAGAGAGCATGGAGGCTGCTTCTTCCCAACCTTTATTATGCCCCATACACCTGTAGACAGTGACCATTGGAAGAATGATAAAACATAGACACCAAAAGGAAGAAGATGAACAAGGTAAGTAACTAACATGACAGTGGTGATGTCAGGGGTTGAATATTTGGAGACAGTGTAATGAAGATGTTCAGCGGTTTGGCCATCCATAGCAGCAATGGAGTAAAAGCTAGGAATGAAATGTACATTTGCCTCCATGAAACCATCTACTTGAGCCTGCATTGACTTAAGTGTCTCCCTAGTCCGAGTAGCATCACTGTGAAATGAACGAATAGGTTCTTCATAGTCACAAAATCAAATTGATGTTTGAGCAAAGGTAAGGTTATCAGATTAAAGACCTGGAGAGAATGAGTTGAGGAAGCCAACCAAGTGTGGAGAGGATTTGAGCAACTTTGGCAGCATCAGCTTGTCCGGTTTTAGTAAGAGGACGATCATGGTCTATCGTCGAGAGCAAATGAGTGAGAAAGAGAGATTTGAATTTGGATTTTAAGCAAAAAAGAAGAGAGAGAAGATACCTCTGAGGGAAAGATGATCCCAAGAACTGTGAGCGTGACGGAGAAGGATAAGGCGGCGAGAGATTAGGGATGAAGGAGAAGCAGAGAAGTCCGGCGAAGAGGAAGAAATGGTGATCCGATTAGGAGCGGAGAAGAAGAACGGAGGAAGACACTGTAAGCTAAGCATCGCATCTTATCTTATTCCATCTCTGCCTTAAACCCCTTTTTGGAACCACAAAAAATATCTGCTGTTTTATTGCTGTGAGCCTGTGAGGAAGTTTTTTTTTTTTTTTTTTATATAGAAAACTAGGGGTTATTCCGCGTTACGCGCGGGGTTTTCTTAAAAAAGCTTTTGATTTTATTTTTGGAAAACTATATTGTTGCAAAATTTCAAAACTAAATATATATATTTTTCTGTAAATTGAGTTATTTGTCGATTAGTTATCACTTATAGTGATTTTATATCTTAAATTATAAAACATGAATTAGTTTTATATATTGTGTTCATGTGAAGTCAAGTTGATTTTAAAGTTTCAAATATATTTTAAAAATAAGAAATATGTTGTTAATGGGTGTTGGGAATTTCATTTTTTGGAAAATTATATTGTTGTAATAGTTCGAAATTAGATTTTTTAAAAAATTATGTAACTTGAGTTATCATTCGATTAGTCATCACTCAAAGTGATTTTATATAACGTGTTCATGTGAAATGAGGTTGGTTTTAAATTTTGGAATATGTGTTAACAATTTGAAATACATTGATAATGGGTTAGGAAATTTGTTTCTTTGTCAATTAAGTTATTAGATTACTTATCTATTCTTTTTTATTTAAGTTTATTTTATATTATTTTTTAACTTCTCATACTCGCTTATGTATTTAAATCCCTTCAAAATATGCACTAAATAGTTTTGTTTTAACATTTATATTTTAGGTTTGTCCTTTCTCTTGTTATTATTTTATGTTTTAAAATTCCTATTGTATAACTTACACTTTGTTTTTTATAATTTTATAAATTAAACACTTGTAACTTTTGATTGTAGACATTTTTGATTAAACTATTTTCTTCGATACATATTTGTTTACACGCCTGCAATTATAAATTTTGATTAAACTATTTTTTTCGATACATTCAACAAAGCATAACTAAAAAAATCACTTAACCCAAATAAACTTACTGAAAGTAAATGTGGTAATAATTTTGAAATAATGGATAAGTCCATCAAAATCGTTTATATTTTTCAGATTGCTTTGGAACTTTAAGATAAGTAAAAATCTTACTCAGTTTTTGACACAAATTGTTATAGTTTTCGTATTCCTAAAAGTTGTGAACCTCTACATTTATTTCTTCCCTTTACTTTGCCGTATGAGAAATTGATGAGATGAATTTTTTTGCGTTTCACCTTTATCTTTTTGTAGTTGCACACTTATTTTTAAAAGTTTAGTTTTCTTTCGTTGGCCTAAACCATATTAGTATTATGAAGATTCGATGAGATAACAACCAATCTAAAAACATGTGATGTTGAGAGCTTTTGAAATACCATTTTGTAATATTTAGGGTAATCATGTAACAAAAGTTTGTGTTAGCTACGATGTAATAATTTTTAATATACATAATAATGATAGAATAAAAAAAAACTTTTATACTAAAACTTATTAAATTGGACAAAGTATATGAGAGAATATAAAATTGATTGAATTTTGTGAATAAATATTTTCAAACTTTCTAAACCATAAAACACCCAAAATATTAGTGTCCTAAATTATGTTTTGTAAAAGTAAAGATATTAATAAATGGAAGAATGTTGACTATCGATGAAACTTATTGTTTGTTAAGCAACGCTATTTTGAATCTTACATATAAGTTGCAAAAGGTTGTTTCTCATAGCTTTTTTACCAATTAGATGAATTATCTATATAAAGTCTTATTTGTCACAAAACTCCAAAACAATAATCAAGTCTTATATACCATGAAGGCAATGAAAATAGCTAATTCATTTGTTCCTTTCCTCGTATTCTTTTTCTTTGTTTTAATATTGTCCAGTAGAATATACACAAAGCATTAGTTATATCTACAAAAAACGATTTATAAGCATTATTAGAATAGTTTTAGTTTTTTCAACTCTTGATTTAGATTTATTTTGAAAATTTCGAGCTACTTTAGTCGAGATTTTCGGGCTTAGTTTGTTTTATAGTTTTTGTAATCACCTCCGGATATTATTATCAATATTGAGGACAAAAAGGATTTATTGTCTAATATAATCAAAAGGCTAGCATTTGCATTGGTATAAGCATCGTTATTGAAAGAAATCAAAATTCAAAAGGACGTACATATCCTTAGTATGTACATGAACAAACTGATCTTGACTCCAAAGCAACAAAAAGATTAAACAAAGAAATCTGCAAATGCTCACCATGAAAGCTAGAGGAAGGGGAATAATATATTCCATATAAACCGATAATATTATACAATATCTCCTGCAATAACTAAAAGGGTATTTACTCCATTAGATACACACTCTCCATTGATCATTCATATCATCATCTTCCGAGATCATTTCTACTTAAAAAGTTAATGTTTGCACAAGTATATTTACCTTTATTTAGTTATCTTTCTCTAGTACCCACGTCTAGAAAAGAACAACAGTGAAATTTTAAACTCCTGAGATTGGTGAGTATGGCAGTCAAACTAAGCATATAGTGATAAAGCTACGTGATATTACCTGGAAAATCAAGCATGAAGACAATATCATATGCACATGAATCATCAAGCTACCTTTGAAAACCTGTCATATATTAAAGGACAAAAGACTCTGTTTCAAAGCTTTATACCAATTACCGAGCAAGTGATATTATTGGAAATAGGTTCTCAAGCTGATAACTGTAGTAATTTTGTTCATACTTAGATCAACCCAGAGAGTTGATGAGAAGAAGATGTGTTCACCTGAGGCATGTAGAAAGCTAGTGATATAGCAGCAATATAATTCGCTGACAAAAGTTCAGAACAGAGGAATGAAATGTTCCTCACTCCAAGCTTTGTTGATAGAGTTGATAATTGGAACCTAACATGTTTAAACAAACGCTTAAAGATAATATATAACATGGTTCATTTCATGACAAAATATTAATACTTACTTTCAATCTCCTTCTTCATCAGGGAGATCTTTTGCAATAGCAGTAACCAAAGCAAACAGTGTCACAAAAGATGTGATCAAAGCCCCAGGTGCACTACAAATTTCACATAGAGATTTGAGTATATTGCTTCATTGTACAAATCTAAGATCAAAGAACAACTGATCCATCACATGTTTTGAAACTGTATTTAGAAAAGCATGCAAAGTTCATCTCATTCTCTTGACGAAGTCCAAGAGCATCTCTTGTAGCATGGTACAAACCAAAGTTAAGAAGGAAACCACGTATCTAAGGAAATGTCTATACACAAATTTGTTAGTAAATGTCATTTCAAAGTTCCTAAGAAATGTTTATAAGACAGAGAAGCATAAATCAGGCCATACCATGGCAATAATAAGAAATGCAGCTGGAATCCCCAAGCTTGATGACACACTTAATAAACAATCCGAGAAGCAACGAATGCAAGTAGTTATCTGTGAATCTTTCATGGAGAAAGTTCTGGACTTTCACAGGCTTAAGAATTCTGAAAATTGCAATGGGAGTAGAGCATTCTGCTGTCGTAACAGGTAAAATGGAGGGTGTAATTTTGTTCGTCGACGACTTAGCATAATCCGAGGCTGCAGCAGATTCGTTTCCTGAAACGGCGGAGGCGGATTCATCCTCTGTTATAGAGGAGACTGGCCTATAATCTGCAGTGGATGTGGCATATTCATCAGCTTAGATTGATCGTTTTTCATTCAATACAACAAATTGAAACAATAATCGGTTTCATTGAACGGAAGGGAAAAATCCAAAACTATAACTTCAAAAATTTAGCTATCTCAAATGAAAAAACGAAGCAAATCAGCGGGTAGATCAATGATACCAAGACCAATCCGAGTATGTGGAAACGTAAATCTCGAAAATACAAACTACATATGGAAGGGAAAAAATCGATCAGACAAAGCCAAGAAGATAAATTTGATTCCGTTTTACATAATGAAAGTGACGATGGAAAGAAATCATTGTTTAGGAGGTATATACAACGAAAGGGAATTGGAAGAGGTGAGAGCATATCGACATATTGAAGAGAAACGTTTTGGTTTTAGGTGAGACTGTTCGATGTTTTCTTTTCTTAGGGATGCCACGTGGCAACTTAAAATCAAACGAAAAACTACTTACGTGGATGGCTTGAGAGGCCACAATATATTCCTTTTATTTAGTATAATTAGTCAGAATATCCTAATTTTTTACTTTAATTGCTTACATGACGCTTATTTGGAGGTTTTATTAGACTAACCCAACATTTTGGGTAAAAAGTCAAAAATACCT
>OVAV01002795.1:0-10712 GCA_900406375.1 Iberis amara
TATATATATATATATATATATATATATATATTATAAATGAGCCAAGTATCTATGATGTTTTCTATGTAATTACTTGAGATTTTATATATATATATATAGAAAGTAGTCCAATTAATTACATGAAAAACATCATAGATACTTGGCTCATTTATATAATATAAATGTATAATATCTATAAAGTAGTTTTAGTCAAATGGTTAAAAATTTATTTTTGCATTATTTTTACCGGAATTAGACTTCATGTAATTGCAAAACCCTGCATTATAAAGACTAGTAAGCATGCATAGATAATGCTAAAGTAAACTTTCACAAACTAAGAAAGAAGCTGCAAGATTGGTATGACTCAACTGAAAATCTCAACATATATAATTTCATCACATAGTACTGAATTAATTGTTTAAAATGCATCTGATAAGCCATGAGATCAAGCTCAGAGATCAGTTAATCTTACCTTCAAGAACTTCTTTCAGAATTGAATTTGCCAAGACGTGCAAACCTGATTCAACAAGATACCAACCAAAGAGTGAAATATAAAACGATCATACTAAGAAACAATGACCTAAGCTAACATCTAATAACACACTAGTGCTCTCAATCCATGTTCTCAATGAAAGGCAGGTTTTGTACAACACAATAGATTTCAGAATATATTTTATCATGTATCATCTCATCTCATCTATTTTCTTTTGTCAGCAATATTCTCAAAGGCAATAAATTCCATAATTAAGTCATTAACTTAAACAACAATAATTCCACAAACATTGTAAGATTGTTAAAAACACAAGTCCAGATTAAAAAATACAAGAAATAAAAACAACTTCATATAAAAAACACCAAATTCCCAGTTCGATTTTCACTTAAGAAGAGTTTTTCCCCTACAAAAAAAAGAAAAATACTTGTTATAATATACATATATACATATATATATATAGAGAGAGAGTATGATAGGGTATAGAATAATTGATATGAAATCTCACCGGACCAAGAGATATCAAACTACACCAACCGGTTGTAGCCGTTTTGCTGCGAGAATCCTTTGGGTGCTATGGTAATACATACCATATACGATACTTGAACTAATCCAAGTAAGTACACAACCTAAAAGTAATATGAAAATATTATATTTAAGTGAAAAATAGTATCAATTTTTCCTTTCAGTATATTTAATTTATGAAATGATAAGAAAATCAAATAACATAATGAGATCTAGAGGTAATAACCACCAGATGGTCCAAACGATTGTGCTTGCAAACATTGCAAACGCTACTAAAATGGACATATGCTCTGCGCTTACAACCTTAACCTGGATTTCATTTATTTGTCAAAATTGTGATTAATTTTTTAAAACTATTTACTTAACTACTATTCAAAAAAAGGAAAATAGAAAAATTAGCATAATAAATATGGGAGAAATGTACATAACAATGTTGCAGATACAACATATAGACGCGATCACAAGTCTTCGCAGACTTCTCTCGTGGATAAGAGTCAAGTTCGTGGTGGTAAGAATGGTCACAATCACGACCTGGACTACCAAAACATAATTGTTGTTTTGGTTGATCACAAAAGCAATAAAAAATGCCGATGTATGCCGTCATGATAACAACTCTGATACCGTTGACAATCATAGTCGGGGTTCCAAAAGGATTCACAACGTGTGCACCATATAGGATCCATACCAAGCAAGTCCCTAAGGCAGCTAGGTATGGTATGGATGTAATCTCCCCAACCGATCTATTTTTGATTACATGTGTAATCGTTGGCCTATATAAAAATTTTAGAAGATAATTCTAAACCACGATTTAATAAATTAAATTCCATTAGAAATACAATCAGTTTCGATTGTGTTTTGAAAAACAGATCAGATTGGGGGTCTTACTGGGTTCAACCATGAACTAGAGGAGTGTGCGGGTTGGGTTAATAATAATACCCAAATCTAATATTAAATTTAAACTTTAAAGTTTTGGACTTTGAAATTCAATATTGTTCTAATATTTAAACTTTAAAACGATCTCAAGATGAGAAAAAAATTCCCTAATTATATATATGATTTAACTAATGTTTTAATCTACTTAAATATATAATTTTGTAGTGTTTATGAAACTAATTATATCATGTAACAAGTTTATTATCATTTATTTTACTTATATTTTGTCTTTTTTTACTCTTTTTTTGCTTTTGTTTTGATTTTGTTTTGCTTATATTTTTTAAAAAGAAAAATAACTCAATGAATATTAGTAGGAGTATTCCATTGATAAGTAAGTTACCAATTTTTATTAACCCTTCCAATTGAACCTTAATTATATGTCTGTTTACTTAAGAATTTTATGTAGGAAACGATGCTCTTTAATACAAGCGTGATTTTTTCTTTTTCTTGTTTTACAGTGACAATATTTATAAATTATCTTTCTTTTTGTTAACTACGAATTTTTATAACTATAATACTAAAAAAATAATTATATAGTTTTACTTACATGGATGCCAAAAAGAAACATCCTCCAAGGATGTATCCTGAAAATTCAAAAAATAAATTGTTAAACAAAGTTATTATCACAAAACCTTTTAAACATATTTTAAATATAATTAAGTACATATGACTGTTAGAGTAAGTCTGGCTGCGTAAATGGTCATTATCCTTTCAAGTTTCAACTACAACAAAAGATAACGACGCTAATCAGAAAACAAAAACATTAAATGCATTGTCGTGCCAAAACTCATAGGGGTTTGACGCAATTTTACAAAATAAAATTTATTTGATACAATTCTTAATAATTATTATACAATGATAATATTCAAAACATTATATTTATATTTTTACGAAAAAATAATATCACCACAAACTATCTTCTACAAGTATTGTAATATCAAATTTAAACTTTAAAGTTTTGAAATTTGAAATTCTGTATTGTTCTAATATTTAAACACTAAAACAATCTTGTAAACGTTTTTTGTTGTTGAAATAAAGTATTAAATTATAATTGTTATTTTGTTCATAACATAGTATATTTAATTTATGAAATGGTAGGAAAATAAAAAAACATAATGAGATCTAGAACATAATGAGATCTAGAGGTAATAGTCAGTAGATGGTCCAAACGATTGTGCTTGCAAACATTGCAAGTGCTACTAAAATGGACATATGTTCTACGCTTTTGGTTCTGACAACCTTAACCTGGATTTCATTTATTTGTCAAAAGTGTGATTAATTTTCTTAAACTATTTAATTAACTACTATTCAAAAAAAAAAGGAAAATAGAAAAGTTACCATAATAAATATGGGAGAAATGTACAGAACAATGTTGCAGATACAACATATAGACGCGATCACTAGTCTTCGCAGACTTCTCTCATGGATAATAGTCAAGGTTGTGGTGGTAAGAATGGTCACAATTACGACCTCGACTACCAAAACATAATTGTTGTTTTGGTTGATCACAAAAGAAATAATAGATGCCGATGTATGCCGTCATGATAACAGCTTTGATCCCGTTGACAATCATAGTCGGGGTTTCCAAAGGATTTACAACGTGTGCACCATATATGATCCATACCAAGCAAGTCTCTAAGGCAGCTAGGTATGGTATGGATGTAATCTCCCCAACCGATATATTTTTGATTACATTTGTAATCATTGGCCTATATACAAATTTTAGAAGATAATTTTAAACCACGATTTAATAAATTAAATGTCATTCGACATACAATCAGTTCCGATTGTGTTTTGAAAATCAGATCAGATCGGGGGTCCTATTGGGTTCAGCCATGAACCAGAGGAGTGTTCGGGTTGGGTTAATAATAATACACAAATCTAATATTAAATTTAAACTTTAAAGTTTTGAACTTTAAAATTCAATATTGTTCTAATGTTTAAACTTTAAAAAGATCTTGTAAATGTTTTTTTATTGAAATAAAGTATTAAATTATAATTGTTATTTTGTTGACACCTTCAAATGAGAAAAAACTCTCTAATTATATATATGATTTAACTAATGTTTTAATCTACTTAAATATATGATTTTGTAGTGTTTATGAAACTAATTATATCATGTAGCAAGTTTATTATCATTTAGTTTACTTATATTTTGTCTTTTTTTTTTTACTCTTTTTTTTGTTTTGCTTATATTTTTTAAAAAGAAAAATAACTCAATGAATGTTAGTAGGAGTATTCCATTGATAAGTAAGTTACCAATTTTTATTAACCCGACCATTTGAACCTTAAGTATATGTCTGTTTACTTAAGAATTTGATGTAGGAAACGATGCTCTTTAATACAAGCGTGATTTTTTCTTCTTTTTTTAATTCTTCTTTTTCTTGTTTTACAGTGACAATATTTATAAATTATCTTTCTTTTTGTTAAGTACGAATTTTTATAACTATAATACTAAAAAACTAATAATATAGTTTTACTTACATGGGTGCCAAAAAGAAAAATATTCTCCAAGGATGTATCCTGAAAATTCAAAAAATAAATTGTTAAACAAAGTTATTATCACAAAACCTTTTAAACATATTTTAAATATAATTAAGTACATATGACTGTTAGAGTAAGTCTGGTTGCGTAAATGGCCATTATCCTTTTAAGTTTCAACTACAACAAAAAATAACGACGCCAATCAGAAAACAAAAACACTAAATGCAGTGTCGTGCCAAAATTCATAGGGGTTTGAGGCAATTTTACAAAATAAAATTTATTTGATACAATTCTTAATAAGTATTATACAGTAATAATATTCAAAACATTATATTTAGATTTTTTACGAAAAAATAATATCACCACAAACTTTATCTTCTACAAGTATTGTAATATTAAATTTAAACTTTAAAGTTTTGAACTTTGAAATTCAGTATTGTTCTAATATTTAAACACTAAAACAATCTTGTAAAGGTTTTTTATGTTGCAATAAAGTATTAAATTATAATTGTNNNAAGGTTTTTTATGTTGCAATAAAGTATTAAATTATAATTGTTATTTTATTGACAATTTAAGATGAGAAAAAACTCCCTAATTATATTTATGATTGGTTATGGATAAGATATATTGACAAAAATGTGTAATATCTTTGGAACCATTAATGTGTAGGTAATGGTGGAATTTGTGGGAACATATTCATTCTAATATCCAGTGCGTGTGGTGTTATAACCACTACTCATTTATCTGGTGGTCACATAGGATTGTTAGAGTATCTTGTGGCGGCTGGATCATCGGTTGTTGTTGTAGTGTATGCTCTATTGGACACATTTCCGGCGCCCATTTCAACCCTTTTAATTACCATTGCCTTTACGATCTTTGATAGATTTCCCTGGCGTCAGGTATAAGTACGAGTGCCATCTAGGGCGGAACCATATAACATATTATGATCATATGTCTCGAAAAATATTCGATATTTGATTTAGCATGTCCTTAGTTAACAAAAAAAGCGGCAAATCATTTATATATATAAACTAGGAGTGGACAAAATAACTGATACCCAAAAATCCGAAATGAACCGAACCGAACCGAAACAAAATAATTGATTTCATACTCTAAAAAAATTAAGAAATTAATATCAAAATATATTATCTGAATAATCAGAACCAAACCAATACCAAACCGAAATACTCGAACTAACCGAACTTCAACAAAACAAATAATATTTTTATTAAACATACAAAATAATTTCATGGATAAAGATTGAGTAGTTTATTGGGTAAAACATACATTTCATTTCACATACAAACGTAAAATGTAAATATATGGTGTTTGCAAAATATATATATAGTTGCTCTTGAACTTTGTTGCTTGTTATGGTTATGAGGCTCTGTTATAAATAACGGCACAAACGGTGGGGGCAACGGTGGCAACTTTTGTGGGGGTTATACTTTACGGAGTAAACGCTAATTTGATTACAACAAAACCTGCGTTTAGCCGCGTTTCTGCGTTCTTAGTTTAACTCATTGCAACAAGGATTGTAGTATTTCTGGTCCTCATCACAATGTAAGTACATATAACTATCTAGCTAGATCATTAATAGTATGCTAATTTAGTTTTGCTGGTATCAAATATCTAAAAAATATTACTGTGATACAATAAGAAAATAAGAAAGTGACATTTGATTAAGTAGTTAAAGTTTTAATTATACATCTTTATCCATCGAAACTCGATTCTACATAACTACATTTCATTGTATTGTAGAAATTGATTGTGGATTGTACTTTGTCGATATAAATATCACAAAAAAAAATACTAAGATAAAATAAATTAGCATTGTCACTCTTAATGTGATCAATACAACTGTATATGTTAAAAACTTGAAATTAAAGTGAAAAATGGCTAAGAGGAACATTTTTAAAAAAAATTAGTAGAAAAAAAATTATTTGTTGAGAGGGTAATTTATAACTTTTTAATTCACTAAAATGTGAATGATAAATAGTTAGGTATGAATGAAAAATACTAATACATGAATGTTTAATAAAAAAATATCTATTTTCCAAATTACTAAACTTTTTTTTTGTTAAAGCCAAAATCAGTAAACTTAAACTAGTATGTTTCTAATAACAAAAGCTAAAAATACTCAATTTATGAAAATTCCATAAATTACACAATATATATATATATATATATATATATATTGTTTTGGTATAGCTGATTAATTTGAATGGGTTTTTAATGGGAACAGTCATATCACTTGGAGTACTTATTAGCGGGTACGTAACTTTAATCCTTCATAATAAATAAATTAAAAAAAACTCTCAATCTTCATAATCATATGATAAACTGTTATTTAAAATTTGCTAACGTTTTATAATATATTTCATTATGTTGGTCAGACCAATATCAGGAGGAATGGAGGATCGATGAATCCGGCTCGATCCTTAGGGCCAGTCGTCGTGGCCAATGATTTTAAGGACTTATGGGTTTACATGAAGGCTCCGGTTATTGGAGCCATCATCGGAGTTGTAACATATAGAACAATTAGCTTAAGAAATAGGCCTTTTCCTTCTCCACTCTAACACTTTGATTGGTAAGGCTTTTCATTATGATATCAGTGCATTCTCTTTGACAAATCTTCTTTTACCACTTATGATAATCAGTCATGTACTTTTACAAATCATGAATGTTACATCTTTTATATATCGTTATCGTTCTGGTGAATCTTTTCTCACATGCGAGTTTTTATTTATGCATTCAACGTTTTTTGTGTTTAATTGTATATGTTTTGTGTTTCTGTATTGCAAGTATTTTTCGGATTTTGCTTCTGTATTATAATCTTTTTTGGCGTTTCCAGGTTTTATTCTTTTGTATCACTACATTCAGTGTTATCTTATACTTTTTGTGTTTAATTGTATATGTTTTGTGTTTCCAGGTTTTATTCTTTTGTATCACAATAAGCATTCACAATAACAATTCATTATATGCATTCATAATAAGCATTCACATCAGGCATAATAAGCATTCACATCAAGCATTTGTTTACGTGAATGGTCTTCATTTACATGAATGTCCTTCACTCATGTGAATGGTTTTCATTCATATGAATATTCTTTACTCACGTGAATGGTCCTCATTCATGTGAATACTAATGTGAATGTCTATTCACACACGCGAATCACAACTTAAATCTCTTACTCACTATGGTTCAATATATGATTTGTATATGTTGTGGCGTTGACCAACGTATGATTGTGTTGGTAGAACAACTTAAGGCATAAGTAAGGCAACATATGCAGGATATGAAAGCATTTGTTGTAGAAGAATTGAACAAGATTCTGAAAATTATAGTAGATGAAACCCACCGAACAAGACACCATCAAGAAACAAGTGTTCATATAGAACCTAACTATGGCATTGGAGAGGAAGATGACTGTTTCAAAAGGGGTTATTGCATTGGTGATAATTACACTTGTGTTGAAGCCTATTTCTATGCACCATTTTGGTTTATTTTGGTTTTAGGTGTGTGTTATATTTCGAGTCTTATAATACTTTAGGACGTTTCTTCGGTTATTCACAGAGAACATAATTATTTACTTTAACTATTCAATTGTTTTAGAGTTTTTTGCACTCATTCACGTGTTTAAATCACAACCCAAACACCACCCATGAGTTTAAGTAAGTGTTCACATAACCAAGTAATTGTCTCACATCTTATTCATTTTGGATGTCTTTATTTTGACCATAATTCTTGTTAAATGTGCATGTAAACTACTCATTGCTAATATAATTTGTTCATCACTAACAATCCTTATTCACTAGAGAGATTTACAGTCATTATACACACAATGCAGTCGCCATTCACAATTACGGTTCACCGAAAGAAGGTTGTCATCTAAACATGAATTCATGTCAAATGCAAAATTTTTATCAAACTTCATGTCAACAATGTTGGCCAAATTGTACTATTCTAACACCATTTTTCGCAACTCACTGCATGATTAATGCAAAATAAAAAAGGTAACGTACGTATGGGATAAAAGTCATAGTCTAATATATCATGTTTCCTTTTTATGTGTCATTCAATATCATAGTATTTAATACATAAATAATATATATAAAAGGAAATTTACCTAATATCATTATTTTTTGTAATCAATTAAAATAAAAATGAAACTATATATAAAAAAGAATAAATCATGATTTATTTTTAATAATTAGAAGGGCAATTTCGAAACAAATTCTATGGACTTACAAAAAAATACCTAAATCACAAATTACTTCTCATTATATACATAAATACCAATATTGTTTCATAAAGTACCTGTTTTGCTAAAATACTCTTTCTTCTTTATAACGCCATTCAATGAAATCGGATACTATCCACGTGGATATACAAATGGAATGATGTATCGTGGATATACAAATGGAATGATGTATCGGTTTCTAGAACGTTGTATCACACATATAAAATTCGCAGTGACCGGAAATTGATATCAAATGGAAGTACTCACAACTATAAATCCTTTACTATCACAACTAGATGTTCCGGTTGTTCACATGCTATCATTACTTGTAGAATAGAGATGATTGACAATAACTGAAAAATTTCACAAAATATTTTTTTTATAAATAACATCAATTAAAAAATATTACTAAAATATGTTTCTCCAAAGTATCATAAATATAATTTAATCTTTATTAACTTTTTTTTTGGGGTTTAAAATTAGTTTTGACTTCGTTAATTTCTTATTGTTTCGAGGTATTGTTAGATGTTGATTGTTCAGTAGTTATGAACATTGACTTTTATCTTAGTTGAACATAAAAAAGTTTCTACAGAAGCACATATTTTTATGATTATCAATGGCAATAACTAATCTAAAGAAAAATAAACCTAAGAATTTAATCATTTGAATTTGTAGAAAATAAAATGAAATAAAGAAGAATTAAATGGACCCTATTTCTTATGTTATTCCATCAGCTTCTTGAGTATGAACAACACAAGAACTCAAAAAGACAACAAAAAGAAAGTTTAAGAAAACATCCAATCCATGACTGTTTCCTTGACAGATTTTGTCTACATCATTCTTCAAAATTCAGAAAACGAAACTGACATTGACATTGATATTGACATACAAAGTGAAGCAGCCACGTCTTCATTAACAATCCTTAAGCCTGCTTTGTTAGAATTAGACAAAGCTTTTCACTTTCAGACAGAAATCTCCAAATGTCTAAAAAGCTACACACTGAAGAAAATGGAGAAGCTAAGCAAATCTCTGAAGCTTTCAAAAGATATAAGAATAGGTCAAAGCTTGTGTTGGAGCCATCTCTAAGAGTGTTAGGGCTTTTCTTGGTTGGTGTGTGTGTTTGTTTGGTCTGTATTGTTTCATACTTTGAATATATACGTGTGGCTAAAAGCTATGATCTTTCAGACAAACCAGAGAGATTTGTTTGGTTCAAACTTGACAACAACAATAACAATATTAGTAGTTTCAAGAGAGTTGAGTTTCTAGAAGAAAGTGGAAATGAGTGTGATGTGTTTGATGGTGATTGGGTTTATGATGAATCTTATCCATTGTATCAATCTAAAGATTGTAGATTTCTTGATGAAGGTTTTAGATGTAGTGAATATGGAAGGTCTGATTTGTTATATACTCAATGGAGATGGCAACCTAGAGATTGTGATTTGCCCAAGTATGAATATCTCATCTCTCTCTCTTGTTACAAAAATAAATTATGTTTCTTGTTTTGATTTAATCTTTAATATGATCCCTTTATATAAAACCATGAAAAACTTAATATGAGAAAAATAGATAGTAAACATTAGTAAGCACATTTTCATATTAATCTCTAGATCACAATGGATTGATCCAGTAACCTTAATTCCAATAATAAGATAAAATGTACTCGCAAAGCGAGTGAGCATATTTGATCCCTGGTCTGATAACAACAATAGAGTTGACAATCACTAGACCACTTGATCTTTGTTATTAGTAAACAATTTTAAAGAAACAATTTGATCTTTATATGATTCCTTCTTCTTTTATTTCACATTTACACCAAACAATTATTTTCTTCACCAATGAAAATGTTATTCTCCATTTTTCATAAAGGATTTTGTATTAGAGTATATTATTGCAAAAACCGGTTTCATGTGGATTATATAGAACTTTGGAGTATATTACTTAAAGCTGACTCTTTTATGTCTTGAATTATTTATAAAAAAATAATATATATGTAAAAAAACAGATTTGATGCTAAAATGATGCTAGAGAAACTCAGGGACAAGAGGTTAGTCTTTGTT
>OVAV01002796.1:0-10710 GCA_900406375.1 Iberis amara
TTAAGACGCAGGAAGATATAACACTTAAAGGTATTTTAATACTAAAGTCTTTTTGAAGTTAAATTTCATCACTGATCATATACTTATACCACTACATTGAGATGAAATAGATGGAGGTCGAGTAACAGATAGCATACACCTGCATCCAATGGAAAGGGTATGGCTTCTCACCTTATTAGGCTATTCAGTATGTAACTGTTTGGATCTCTTACACTGTAAATTGATAACTTGTTGTCACTCCGGTATCTTTTTGTGGAATATATGTAACAAAGAAACTATCTTGTGGAGTTGCAGTTCGACATGGAGGAAGACCTCCTCTTGACGTTTCATGAAACTTTCTCTGCTACTCATGATGAAACCAGACAGTGAGTATGATATTTCTTTGGCTCCATACATAAATCTCAAAAGACAAAAGCTTAACTTTTTGGTGTATGAAATTGTTGTTGCAGTGAGAGTTTCACGCATGATGACATGGACATAGATGAGGAGAATATCAGAGATACTACTGAAGAAGCACCAGTCAAAGTCGCTGAAGCAGAACCACTGGATTCAAGTAAATCATCAAGAGATCAACATGATGCACCTACGCATAGGGAGAATCTAGCATCAGATGACATGCTTGTCGAACCGCAAATGTCTGAAGATATAAGAAGAGCTCAAGAAGAAAACACAGAGAGTGAAAAGATATGTACCATTGTACAAAATATAGTGGATCATGAATCTTCAAGAGATACTCTACACAGAGGTCAAATTTCTGAATCAGACAAAACCTCGGTGGAAACAAGTAGGGAAAAGATGCGGCATGATGGGTCCGTCGTATCTGAATGTGGAAGTCCTGAAGTGACTCACGGGATTGAGGAAGAACCTTCTGGTACCACAAGAGCTGATGGAGAGAATGTGATCCCGAAGATGAGTACTCTAGATGAATCAGAACCAGGATCTGTTCCAGAAGGCATAGAAAAATGTCGAGATAATAGTGAATTGGAAATGACAGACTTTGACTATTTCCATGGATCTTGTAAGGAGCTATCGGAGCTTTCTAAAGTGAATCTCAGTTGTTTCTCTGACATGATTGTTTCAGAAGATCCTAGTAAAGGGTTTAATGCAACAGAGTCTCCACTTGCTGTCACTCCCAACGCACCTTCGAGCTCCAGAACATTTAAAGGTGCACACTTTTAAAAATGTTAGCTACCTAAATTATAGTTAGTTATGTTAACTTACTCTTTGAGATACAGGGAAAACAAGCCCACAGATCTCGATCATTCCTACACCGGCTGCAAAGGAGTCTTCTCGGTTTTCGAGGAAAAGAAAATGTCTAATAGATGAGGAAGTGATAATTCCGAACAGGTAAGAGAACTTTTTGTAACCTGGATTATATTCATCTGCAGAGTTTCGTGCAAGTGTGTTATATCTGGTATCTTTGCTTTTATAGAGTCATGAAGAAAATATTAGAGGACTCAAGTGGATTGGTCTCAAAACGGAGAAATGTACCTTATAGTGACTGTTCTGAGAGGAGTACCAAACGTTTTGCCTATCCCTCAAAAAGTTTCTTGGACCCTTTGATTCCTTGTAAGTAAAACCTCGTTAGTATCTGTCTATCCAATTGCATAGCTACGTTTACTGATTGTTATAGTCCCTGCAGATGTTTCTTTGGACCTCCTGTCGCTCTTTTGTCAGCCCATCAAGCTTAGAAACTGGAGCACCACTGGAACTCCTAAAAAGGCTAAAACCACTGGACGAAAGAAAGCTCGTGGAGATGTTTTGTCTTCAGGTCAGACTGAGAATACTCAAGAAATTATGCAGACTCCTCAAGCTGCTGCTCTTACTGAGCTGAGAGTGACAGTGGGAAATAGTTACCAGGCTTCCACAACTTCTGGAATCGCTCATCAAACAGAAAATGCTGTAGAGACACCAATAAAGTCTCCAGTTGTTGCTCCAGAAACACCAGTGAGGACATCAGAGCAAACAGAGATTGCTCCAGAAACACCAGTAATCTCTGAGCAAGTTGAGATTGCTCCTGAAACACCGATGAGGGAATCAACTTCGAAACGAGTTTTCAAAGGCTCTGAGACGTATGATAAAGAAACTAGACCTGCAAGTCCCATCACTTCCTTTGATGAGCACCCACCAGTGTATTGCGTGGAGGATAAAGATCTTGATTCGATTTTGATGAACGAGGAGGTATTGCTACATTTTGCATGATTTAGTAGCAAAAGCAGAGCTCTTAGATCTTTAGCCTAACGTCTTTTGATTACAAATGCTTAAGCAGGTCAAAGCAGACGAAGGAGAGGACTTGCAACAAGGTAAAATACCTACTGAATCAGATATTGGCTTAAGTACCATAATTTAGAAGTGATCTCATGTTAGTTCTCAGGTTTTCTTTGTTGATTAATCTACACGAATCTGTAAAGATAATGGATCAATGGTTTTTGAAACTATATGTAGCTTTTGGTGCATCAAAATACACTCCACTTACAAAATCCGAGTGTTATCATCATCTTGCTATGTTCTTAACAATGTATGTTTTGTTTTTGCAGAGACATGGTCAGCAAGAACAAGGTAGAAAAAACACTAGCCAAAGGCGTTTTAGATTTGCTTGCATTCAGATGATTCTCATGGCTTTATGTGTCTGGATTGTGCAGGAAAGTAGCGAAATTCTTGGAGAAGACGTTTTTGGAGCAAAGGGAAAGAGAAGAAGAAGAAAGAGTGAGTTTGTTGCAACTGTGTAGAAGAAGAACTCAGAAGCAAAGCGCAAGACTCTTCTATGAGACTTTGGTATGCTTTTAGTTTTGTTCAGTCTTAAGAAACTCACTAAGTTTGATCTGATAATGTTTAAGATCAATTAACATTTGTTGGGCAGGTGTTGAAGTCGAGAGGATACTTACAAGTAAACCAAGATCATCCATATGGTGATGTTCTTCTGAAGCCATTCACCAGACAACAACAACAACAACAAGCATGTTGAGCAAAAGCTCTTTAGATTTCTTTAGTTAAGTTTCAGAAATAGCAGCTAAGTCATGAGTTTTAGTTTTAAAAACGTATAGACATATCGCTTTCTTCTTCTTGTACATGTAAATTTTGCATGTCGAATTAATAGCCTTTGTCAAGTAGTTACAAATTAGAATTTAATTTCTCTTCTTTTTCATCGGAATTGGCTATCAATTGAACCAAAGAGCTGGAAATATCACAAATATTTATTGAGAGACAAGGTGGAAACATAATCCATGACTTGTTTAGAAGACAAACAAACAAAATATCAAAAATCATGTGTTGAGCTTAATTTTCTCTCTTTCACTTCATTAGATTCTCTAAAGAGTAAATAAAGAAGACAAGAAAAAGTGTAATAATGCTTATTAATTAACCCCAAGGACAAGCTTTGTTCTTGGTGAGATTAGTTCACAACGTCAAGAACAAGCTTACGGGATTTGAGAACCGACCATTTGAGTCTCCTGTAATAACCAGCTTGAAGCAGAGCCAATGACAGCAAAAATATCCACTTGAATCCCATCTGCAACATTAAGTAATCAAGTTCATGTCTCATAATAGTAAATTAGTATCTCAAGATATTTGTTTTGGTCAGCACAAACATGTAACCTAGAGGTGTTGAATCTAAATAAACACAACTGAACCATCCCATACTTAAAAAGAGCATATCCATTAGCTGAATACACATAAATTGGTAATATCTAAAAACCGAAACTGAACCAAAATCCATACTATCTAAGCTTTAGTTTGGTGATTTCCTAAAACCAAGACCCAAGAAACTGAAACCTAGATTTACACCCCTAATACAAACATGTATGTATGTAAACAACAGCTTAGAAAAATGGATTCATATCAAACAAAGTAACATACCAATTTTCTCTCTTCCATTTCTGGTTCAGCTGCCCAGGACAAGAATGATACAACATCTTTACCCATCTGCATCATATTTTGAGAAACTTAAACATTAAAGACTATTAACTCAATAAAAGAGGTCAAATTCAATAACACTATATAGTCAGAACTCAGAAGGAAATTAACCTGAGCTTCTGTTGCAGGAGTTCCATCTTCATATTCAACAGCTTCATCATTGAGCATCTTTGGCATTGCAATTGCTCCACCAGGGAAATATGGATTGTAGTGTAACCCCTCTCTGATCTGTATCATTGTCACAGGATTTTCTTTTTTCTTAGCGCTCAGTGAAGTTGTAGTAACAACTCTGATGCAAACATAGGAGAGAAATTTACCGAAATTCCAGCTGGTGGATCACGGTAACCAGTCAAAAGAGCAAATACATAGTTTTGGCCATTGTGTCGTGCCTGGCATAAAGTCTCAACTGTTTACATCACAGAAGAGGAATTTCTTAAAAGTATACAAATTGACTGACAGAGAATCAAACCTTAGTTATAAGGCTTAGATCAGGTGGATACGCTCCTCCATTGGCAAACCTTGCAGCCGATTCATTTGGGTATGGTTCAGGAAGCCGATCACTGAGTTTACCAGGTCGGGTGAACATCTCACCCTCATCATTTGGTCCATCAACGACCTCAATTTCAGCTGCCATTGCCTTTGCTTCTTCCTCTGTGTAGGCAACACCCACTAAATCTCGGTATGAGATCAAAGACATGGAATGGCAAGATGCACAGACTTGCTGATAAACTTGGTGACCACGACGAATCCTGCTCATTAATAAATCAAACACAAATTTCACATTTTTTCCTGCTGTGTGTATTGGTGTTACAGTCTAACAATGCTAGTTAACAGGTAGAAACTCGATTAACAAAAAGCATATCTGTGAGAGTGTGACAGAAACACTCACGAAGCATGATCATATGAGCTGAGAATGCCATCATGTGGCCAAGGGTAGTGGGGACTCTCCAAGCCATGTTCAGCCTCATCAGCAGATGCTAGTGTAGAAAAACTCAATAATCCTGTAACACCAGCACCAATGAGCGCAAATGCTCTAACACCAGAAGATCCAGTATCTTCATTAGCTTTCTTTGAAGCTAACCATGAAAACACTGGAGTTGCCTGTGAGATAACACATAAACAACAGTACACAAAATTCACAATTCTTGACAAAGAGATGCTAAGACTCTCGCTTCAAACAGCTCCAAAGCTTAAATCATAGATGAAGAAAAAGATATCTGAAAAAGGATATGAAGAAATTCTCACAACTGATTGAGATTGAAGTTTCCTCCTAAGAAGCTGCTGAATAACTCCTCCTCCAACCATTTTGATAAATCCTTGTACCAATCAACTAGCTAAAAAAAAGTGTAATTACATACTGATTCCATTACAAATCCATGAACTATTCTAAAATATCGCGTAAGACTTAAGACATTCGATTCTCTACACAGATCAAACAAATATATATCCGGGAAAGAAAATTGAAAGAATGAATCGAAAGATTCAGCTATGAGATATATACCGATTGGAGAAAAACTCACAGAGGAAAATGAAGAAACGAGATCGGAGATTGAAGACTATCGAGCGAACACAGGAGGAAGATGAAGTAAAATGATTAACCGAGAAAGATGACGCGAGTGTGACACACGACGACCCATTAAAAGATTTTTAGGCCCATGGGCTTAATATTAAGGCCTTGATCAGCTTGAATTAGCTCAGGTTTTGTGATCCACAAATAAAGTAACAGTGTTGTTTGGAATGAGAATCAGCTTAAAATTTGTTCACTAATCTAGTGAAAAATTAGTAGAAGTGACAACCATTATACCACCTGCATATTGAAAAAATATTTTGTGATAGATTTGTACGAGCTTTAGCAAATGGTCGACTTTGATCTAAGTTGTCTAAAACATAAGTAATATATCTATCTTGACGGTATGATGGTAAGGATTGTCTAAGACATAGGTAATATGAGTATGTATTGTCTAAATATCTTTCACATGCTTATATTATGTTATTAATTAGGAAATTTAAAAGTTTGTAAATTGTAAGTGTAACTGATGTAGTATTTATTTGGTCATTTGATTATTTATAAATTTCTTTGAAATATAATATGATTAATCTGGTTGAATCTGATACTCGGTTTTGTTATGATGGCGATCATAGTGCAGGTCGTGGAGCAATGTTACTAGGGTGAGGCCAAGCATACCAAACACGAACGTGCGGCCCATTTTATTTTTAAAAACTTAGTTTAAGAACCAACCTATTTTAAAAATTTTAGTTTAAGAATCGGTCCATTTTTTTCATTTTAGATTGTAGCCTTAAAAATTTTAGGACCGACGCTCTGAGTACATCTACCATATTTAGTGAGTCATAGCAATGTTGAGATGTTTTGCCTTATAGTATGGTTATAGTCCATCAATGCTTGATCGTGAAAACTAGCAATACATAATATAATATATCATTCCTAACATATCACAACATTCTGATTTGGTTATAGACTTAAAGTTCAATTCGAATTTTTCAAATCCCAAATTAACTAAATTTGAATGAGATGGAAGAACAATAGAAAATATCCTCCCTAATTATGAACTATATTCATCTTAATTTGGGTATACAAATAATATGTTTAAATCTAGACTCAATGATTTTTACTTTGTAGGATATTAAACAGGCCTAATTTCTATATTTATCACAACTATTTTATCTTACTGAAAAATACAAACATAATTGTGAAATATCATTTACAAAGGCTTTATGAGCTTTCAACTTTTTGGCTCTATGTAAAAGAGTCCATATTGATATAAAATAGACTATAATTCAAGAACATGATATGAATTAAATTTTTAGATTTAGAGCACTTAGATATAAACTTCTCTAAGATATTTATAAAGAGAAAGACTAAGAACTATTTAATAAGAAATTTGGAGAGAAAGACTAGAAATAGAGAAAGCTTTTTATACTTATGTTTTTGTTTCTTATTAATCTTATAACTTTATAAATGAGTTACAACCCCTATTTATACTAATTATGAGGACATAAACACATGACACATGTCAACAAGTTAATTAGGATGGGTGTACTAAGGTAATGAATAATTATCATTCTTCATGACACTTAAACACACATCTGTCAGATATATAGATAGGATTAGTGGCTCCAAGTGATGAATGATTACATTAATTCTTAATACTCCCCCTTGAGTATTCATCATTTATAGATTGTTAGTTCACGGCCTCGTTAAAAACCTTCTTGTTGGAAAATCCAGTGGGATAAAACCACAACAAGGAAAAGAGTGCAGTGACACATTTTCCCCATGAAAATATGAATACCATCCAACCTTCATAAATATCGTAGATGACGCATCCCGAGACTTTGAATATGTTTTCAGAATATTGTAGTAGGAAGCACCTTTGTAAAAAGATATGTCGCATTATCACTCGACCGCGGCCACGTCTACGTCCTCGCCAATTATGATGATTGGTCGACGCCACATTCACTTCAGGGAATGGGGCTGATCCAATTGGACGAGTTTGATGGTTCACCATCACAAGCTCATTGTTCTGTTCAGCAATTAAGAGGACTTGCATCAACAGCGAATACTTCGTGTATCCGCTTGCTCGGTATTGTTGTTGCAGGAGGACATTTCTAGGATGAAATGTTTGGAGCGTTCTTTATATTATATCATAATCACTCACTTTTTCTTCGCACAACTTCATTTTGGAAGTTATTCCAAACAAGGCAGAGTTATAATCTCCAACATTTTTATAATCCTGAAACCGTAGATTCAATCATTCATGTTTGGCTTTTGGTAAGAGCATCTCCAACCCCACTCCATTTTTTACACTAAACTCCATTTTAGAGTGGAAAATGGAGTTTAAAGTAAAATATGCTCCAACCCTACTCCATTTTTCACTCCAAAATGGAGTAAAAAATGGGATTACTCCATTTATGGAGTAGAGTTACTCATGACTCCATTTTTTACTCCATTTTTCACTCCAAAATGGAGTTACACCCAAAAATGGAGTGGGGTTGGAGCAAAACCAACTCCAAAATGGAGTGACTCCATTTTGGAGTAAAAAATGGAGTTTTACATTGGAGATGCTCTAAGATACTAAGATCATATATTTCTGGTGATAAAACCTATCCTTCAGGGATTCTCAGAGATATGCAGGATCTTCTTGCATAATATATTCATTTTTAGATCATCATGAATATGGTGGCGTAAAAATATCACGACCTTAGCCTTTTTCTCATTAGGAGTTGTTTCTGACTTACCAATCGCATTAATAAGCTCTTTTGTCTTCAAGTGTATTTTTGAGTCTACTGCCCATGTCATATAGTTTCTTCCGAAAACATCAATGACATTAATTGCTAGCTTTTCCAAATTTGACATGATAACTATGTACATCATTAAAAGAAATTTGTGAAATATAAATTTAGCAAAAACCTTTAAATTTCAGTACGATACAAATTTTATAATAAAATTTTAAAAATTATACATTATGTATACAAAATAATATAATAAATATGTTAGGAAAACATCGTAATAAATAAAATTAGCATAATGAATAACAATTAAATATTGGAAAAATGCGTCCTTCTTCATCATATATAATAAATAGATAAATAAATTAAATTTAAATTATAAAATTAATTTACCGATGGATTAAGGATTGAACGGATCTAGGAAATGAACGGATGAAGATTGATCGTAGCGCGTTCGTGATGATAACATGATATGAAATAGACTATAATCCATGAACATAATATGAATTAAGTCTTTAGATTTAGAGCACTTATATATAAACTTCCGTAAGATTTTTATAAAGAGAAAGACTAAGAACTATTTAATAAAAAATTTGGAGAGAAAGACTAGAAATAAAGAGAGCTTTTTATACTTATGCTTTTGTTTCTTCTCATTCTTATATCTTTACAAATGAGTTACAACCCTGTTTATACTAATTAGGAGGATATATACACATCACACATGTCAACAAGTTAAATAGGATGAGTGTACTAAGTTGATTACATGACACTTAAACACATATGTATTAAATATGTAGATAGAATTAGTGGCTCCAAGTGCTAAATAATCACAATAATTTTTAATACATATATATTATTTATATAACTAATGTTTTTTATTCTCTCCTAGTACCTTCCTACCATAAATATTATATATATAAATTTAAGATCCAAAAATTAATTTAAAATTAGGAAAGTTCTATATATGCTTTTGCAGTATGAGCACATCCCCCTCCTCGAACTGTGGCTAGAGATGTCCAACCACCAAACAAATAGAACACCCTTTAATATATTTTTAGAGAGAGATACACACACACCCAAATACTCAATATACATTACATTAGATTATAATATATATTTCCAAATATAGCCTGACATGACAGCCTTTTCAACTTTGAAAATGGAGGACACTTCATGCAATTTCATTGGTTAGGAGGAGAAGGACCATAAAAGAGTTTTGAAATAAGGTAAAAACACCCGATGCTGTTTTAGACTGATAGTGAGACCCACACACACACATTTTTATATCTACTTTATATTTTCCCTGGCCATTTTATCATTATATTACACGAAACTTTATAATAATAATAATAAAGAACAATAAGCCAATCAAATCACACATCGCACGCAGTTCCCATAATTATTGGGTACTTTGGATAACCATTCGATTAAACTAGACCTATATATATATGTGTATGATTGATTGAATGTGGAGAAAGAGAGATATTCGATATATATACATACATGTATAAATGATGTATCTATATGATGATTTGTGCATCAACCTATACAAATGCAATGGTCTAATTATAAGTTTTTGCATTGAACCATTAGATATACTCTAATTGAGATTTAGTAAGTATATTGGATTTATACGATGGATCTGTGTACTTTCACATATGTATATTATATATCAATCTAGTACATAAGTACTTTTATTACCTCTAGTTCTGGTGGTAATGGAACCTCAGTTGGGGTGCCCGCCATCATGAGTTCGATCCCCGGCCACTGCGGGATTTGCTTTGGCAGATTTAACACGCGCCGCAGCGCCCCGGGATTGGACACGTCACGTGGAAACCCGGGTTACCAAAAAAAAAAAAAAAAAAANACATATGTATATTATATATCAATCTAGTACATAAGTACTTTTATTAGTCTAACTTATGACCCCAACATGTTGGCTTCCTCAATTAATCAGTTCACAATATGTCCCATTTATAATGTAGATTATATATATATTGGACTAAGAAAATTTAACTCTAGTCCGGTGAGAAACGAGACAAGGTAGCCTATACAATGACCCATAGATCTAGACCGTATCGGCACCTACTTTGGTTGACAATATTTTACTAGTTAAGTGACACTTTTAATAAATATGATAAAATACCAGAAAAACAGATCCTAATATAAGGTCTCTTTTGGTACAAACTAGGTTAGGTTATAAACAATCACAAACATATACCTAATTATTAATTAGAACTTTGAAACATATATGATGTTATTTCGGTGGTGAATGATATGATTGAGCTGGATAGATTAAAGTTTTTAAATAGAAAGTACTACCATTTTTTCCAGCAATTTCATATATAGATTAAATTCTATAGCAACTAATCTTGTATGATTTTCCCAAGAATCGTATTAAAAAAAATGGTATTCTCAAAAATAGCACAAAAAACTATATATATTTCAAAAAACCCACACACTTCCAAAAGTTCTAATAATACCACCATTTTTTCCAAAACTACCACAAAACTGTTTTTGTTCCAAAAATACCACAAAATTTTAAATAGCTTT
>OVAV01002797.1:0-10708 GCA_900406375.1 Iberis amara
TGAAAATATATACTATGAAATAATTGGTTTTAAAGATTGAGGGTTAAAAAATTGAAACATGGTAGGAGAGAAAAAATCCGACACATGTTAGGAGAGAGAATGAATGGTAGAGTGTAATTATCTAGAAAAGTAAGAGTACATAACCGACTCAAAATATTTTTCTTTCCTCCAAAAAAGGTAAAATCGTCTCAAAGTATTTATCTTGTAATTATTTTTTAGAAATGCATTAGAGTGAAAATCACCCTTATTTGCAACACTTTCATCCAACATTAATATAATTTTATATTATTCGGTTAGCATACTTTTAATCGCACATCATCTGTGAGAATAAAATCATGCATAAATCAAACGAGATAATAAGAAAAAAAACTCATAAGTAGGATCGGCTGAACCTACATAAGAAAAATGTCAAATCAAGTCGGGCTACTTATAGACTGATTTGGGATAACTATACATAGCAAGATAAAGAGTAAAAATTTGGGTGCTGATTAATGTGATACTTCCATCTTAAATAGAATCCAATGTTAATACTATTTATTATCTAATTATGTTACAGCTTTTTTTTTTTTTTTTTAAATATCCTATTGAAAGGTTATATGTTTATATCTAGAATTAGGTCTTTTACAAAAATTCAATAACTTAGGCCCACTTCCCAAACCAAACCATAACCAACAAAGTAAAAACCTAGCCCACTTAACATTTAACCTAATCTAACCCTAGGTACCCAACTTTAGTTAAGAAATATAATCGCAGTTAAAAATCTTAACTACAGTTAAGTTAGGCTAAAGGGCGCCGACACACAAAACCTATGCCACACCCCCGTTTGAAGACCATGTTGCGGATGCCGCCGGAGGTGACAGAGTGGAGATGATTTCGGTGAGAAACAACCACCCAGCCGAGAGAAAGAGCGATGAGGAGGAAGAATAGGCAGTAGACCAAAATGTCTGTATTTCCTCGGAGCACCACCGGGAAAGGATCCGCTGTGGAGGAGAGGGACAGATCTAGGCTCTCATTGGTCCGCTTTAGCAATGTCGCGGGGTTCCTCCGTCCCCTAGCGGTTCACCTCGGAGCGCTGCCTCCGTTCTTTTGAGGAGGAGAGATCTCACCTCCGTAGTGTCTTGCATGTTGCCGACAACACCCTGTCTTCCTTCCGACAAGCCGCGATGTTGGCCTAGCAAGAGCCCCACCGTCTTGCCGATTCTTCTCTGCCCTTTGACTCGCCTTGACTTCAGCCTTCACTTACGGTGGTTCGTCGGAGAGGGAATCGCGGATGAGGCATTGGCCGCTAGATCCGTTGGTGTTGGACTCTCACCGGGGACCCTAGATCTTTGTGTAAGGGCTTTATTCTCAGATGATTCTGGTGAGGTGTTTTTGGCTTTCCCTCTTTTTCTCTAATCTTCGATGTGCAGAGGAGAGATAAGAGAGAGAGAGAAAAGAGAGAAAAAAGATTCCAATTTTTTAGAGTAATTTCTATTTTATTATATAATTATGTTACAATTTTTATTTTATTTTATTTTTTGGTAAACGATGTTCTATTGAAAGCTCATTCTATTTATGTTACAGTTGCAGGGGAATAGTTTTAAGGATAAATATAAAAACGACCATGTCTAAGAATTTTGGGATGGGATGCCCGACTCATATTTACGGGTAAAGATCAGATAATAATAATCCATTTTGTCAACAGTTTTTTTCTTAACTGGTATGGATCAGGTAAAAATAGGGTAAGGGTAATTTTTCAGGTATTTAAATTATTCATTTTGATACTTAAAATTTTAAAATCTGTTATAAAATTAATAATATTATCAGTAATTTCTTAAATAAGTATAATTATTTTGTGGTTTAACAAAATATAAAATATAATATATGTTAAAGTGAAAAAATTTATGTCATAAGTAGGTTTATTGTAATTATTTTAATTTAATTATGATTGATTCATAAAAGATAATGAACAAAATAAATAATACTTCGTTATAAATGATAAATTTTAGTTTTATTAGGCAAATTATCCACAATTTTCTTATAAAGTACTAGCTTGGATAATTACTATGCAACAAAACTTTTACCTGATTCGTATCCGCCATTATCCGTCCCATACTCTTATGATATGTTTTAGCTACTAATTTCACATATACGAAATATATGGACCCGACTCCTATTCAATATTACCCGAATCGTTACCCAAAATGTGTAACCTAAGTTTAACATATATGTAACAATTTAAAAAATCATAAAAATTAGAAATTATATTTCAATAAATTGCATTTTTATTAATTTGGATAACATAATAAATCTCACAAACTTCATGGATAGATAAACTAATGGAGTACCTGCATATATATATATATATATATATATATATATATATATATGTATATATATAATATTAAACATATGGATCTAAAAGATGGAGATTCTGATACTATATTGGTAGAGCATGCTCGATTCTATAAACGGAAAGTTTATATGTTGAACGTATTTCTGTTAGTGCGGGGCACTGAATACATATTCACCATTCGTGTAAATTTTACAAACTTTATTTTTGACAGTAAAATAATACAAAATGATGTATTGTGGCGGATGATATATAACAAACAAACTAAAGAAAAAAAAAACAAACAAACTAAAGAAAAGGCACATTATTTTTTGAACTCACCTCTAACTATGTGGTACATGCGTTTTTTCACATAATTGATATCTACTATCTAAAGAACCAAACTGAAATTCGATCCTGAACTTGAACTGAATTATGAAATTATACGAATGAATATTAAAATATAGTATCTGAATAACAAGAAACGAATCTGAATACTAACCCACACTGAACTACTCGAACTAACCAATCTTCACATAAAAAAATATTTTATTGAATATAAAAATAATATAATTACATATCAAAATATTAGTTAAAAATAATTTTATTTTATATTCAAGAGAACTGAATTAAACTGAACAAAATATTTGGTTCTGAATAGAACTGAATTATGTAATTACCCGAATGAATATCTTATATCCAATCAATCATAATTGAATCCAAATCGAACCAAAATTTTAGAAATTGAACCAAACTACCCGAAGTTTAGCCAAAACTCAAAAGAACCGTATCGAATCGAAGATACGAACGCTTAGATCTATGCAGTACATAAAACTATAAAAAGAAAATCAGAATATCTATCTATTTATAGATTTATAGTTTTAAAATTTTAATTAATTTATTTATAAATTTTAATGATTAATAAATAAATCTTAACAACTAGTTTTCTTAAAACAAATAAAATATCTGTTAAAAACTAATCAAATATATAATTAAAACGCAATTTATATGTTATTTTAATTTTTCAATTATTTTTTCCATATCCCATGTAATTTTGGTTCCATTCACAAAGATTTTGTACTTTTATTTTATACGAACCACACTTGTCACGCTTTCTGCACAAACTGCAGTTATATTGCACTGCACCGCTAATTTATTTTTACTCGCACCTCTTGATTCACTGTTATTATTCGGAGCTTATAATATCTTACTTAAATAAATTGTGTAGTATAATATCACCCACATATATGTTTATTTTCTTAAACAATTTGATCTAAATGTTAAATATAATTTGAACATATATTTAATGGAGCATATAACAATCTATCAAAGATAAAATTAAAATTATATGATTACTATAACAAATTAATATAAAAGAATTGAATACAACATCCACTTATAATATCTAGTAATATAAAAATAAAATATTTAAGATATTGTGTATTGTACTTATATTTTTGTGATTATGTTTTATTTATATTTTATAGTGATTTATTGAATTAGTGTTAAAATAAATTATTTGGGTAAAAAAAGTAAACTTGAAAAACTAAAAATTATTATTAAAAAATAATCGTAAAACATAATTGGAAACCTTAGTATATGATATTGTGAATAGTATTTCATCAAATTTAGTACAATACTATATAACATCACACTAAAACGATGTAACTTTTAAAGTTCAATTGTAAAATATTTCGTTTAAAAATTACACAAAATAAAGTTTGGTAGTCTTATAGGAAATGGAACTTTAAATAATAGCAGACACAAAATATTTTCTACCAAGAAAAAAATACAAAAATATGAAACTTATGAGTTAAGAAAACATTTGAAAGGGATTAAGTTTGAAAAAAATCTCCTTTTTATGAAACTCACTTTTTAAAATTAAGTAAACAAAGAATAAAATGTAATTAGATCAAATCTAATATATGAAAGAATACACTTATTATTTTACTAGAATAAGACTCGTGTAAGTATAAATAGAATTGTAGTTCAGGTGTGATCCCGAAGTGGTGTTGTCTGCCAGTGGCTCCTCTTATCACGTCTCGAGAAGCATTTCTAACGCTGTTAAGCATATGGAAATTTTCTAAATTGATTAAAGGTTCAAGTTTAATGATGTCACACTCTTTTGAACCGTGACTTTTAGTCTTTCTTTCCACAGACGACACCAGATGCAAGGTTCGAACTACACAAAACCGGTTTTCACTTTAAACCAAAATGTTAATCGTGAATGAACCAAGAAACTGAGCTAGAAATACGAATAAAACTAGTAATTGTGTTTAAGAAATTTAGGTGAATTAAGAAACAAAAACAGATTAGTGAGAAACTAAATAGTTCAGCGGACTGACTCGGGAGCTTAGAGCATCTCTAATGTAAAACTCTATTTTTTAACTACTCCATTTTGGAGTTGATTTTGCTCCAACCCTACTCCATATTTGGGTTTAACTTCATTTTGGAATGGAAAATAGAGTAAAAACTGGAGTCATGAGTAACTCTACTCCATAAATAGAGTAATCCCATTTTTTACTCCATTTTGGAGTGGAAAATGGAGTAGGGTTGGAGCATATTTTACTCCAAACTCCATTTTCCACTCCAAAATGGAGTTTAGTGTAAAAAAGAGAGTGGGGTTGGAGATGCTCTTAGGATCACTTGTAAGCAGAAATAAATCAGTTTCTTGATACAGTGCCGTATGCTCAATTTATAGTTCAAATGATCGTTTGAAAAGTGATCGAAGTGTAATGGCATTTGGTTCATTATGTTCGGATCCCACAGAGCGCTCTCAATTTTAGTGTACATTTATTGTGTTTTATTTACCAAACTTCCTTACGAAAATTATATATGCCGCGTTGTTACACGAGTATTTAGGTGGACTTGAGTTTAATTGTGGGTTTCAAACTTTTTAATTTATTTTTATGGTATAGACAAAATTGCTAATCCTCGTATCTTAAACACGGATGAACTCCACCTCCAACATAAACCTATCAGAATTTCTACAAAGTGTCCTACCACAATTTTTTCAATCGTAATATACATCATGCTATTAGAATAATATATACATTATTCAAACTTAATGAATGATTAGTTGATTTTTCTTTGTTTGTGGAGTGTCGGTGTCTCATTTAGTCTAGGTTGCTCAGATCTGGTTTTCGTCAGCCTCGGTTTTATTTTCGGTTTAGGGTTAAGCACTTGGTTCCTGCTAAATATGGTTTGCTCCTCCTTTTGGTGTTGTCAGATTTTCTTGTATTGGTGTTGCTGATTGGATCTTGGTTCCTCTTCGATCTTGATCAAAAGTCATTCTCCTCGACTTTTGGTTTTTTCAATAGAGGTTGTTTGCTCTTGTTTTTATGTTTTGAGCCTGATCGTGGCATTTTTCAGAGAATTTAGTTTATTGGCTTTTCTCAGTTGTCTCCTGTGTTGAGATCGAGCTCGCCCTCCGGTCGTTTATCAGTGTTCTTGCTGTCATGATGATTCGTTTGATTCATAATACAGTTTTCACGTTTGTTATGAGAGGAATCACAGTGAAGGTTTGCTCAATGTTATTATCATCCTTGTCTTCTTGATTCTTTCAGCACTTTTGGCATTTGGTTGTGTGTTGTGGTTGTTTGGTCGGAGTGTCGCGGTTGTTGGTTTGTAGCCTTTGTTTTATTGTCCTAGTTTAGTTTTTCCCCTTTTGACTCCCTTTTATAGGCTTTGACTCTAGGGAATATATGTATATTTTGCTGGTTTTTCTATGTTTTATGTTGTAACTTTTAATTTTTAATGGAAAAAAGCATGTGGCATATTGTAAATAGGGTATAAATGTTGGCCAGTGTACAAAAGACGAAGTAGTTTTTTTTCGTTGCAAAAGGCTAAAAATGATGAAATGAGTGTTAAGTTTTAACGAAACAAATTATACGTAAAAAGGAAAGAAAAGAGAAGTAGTAGTTCTTATAAAGAAATAGAATTAATATATAGTAGATAGAAATTAGAGTGGATCAGAAAATGTAAAGGGGAAGTTTTTCTAGTTAGCTACCATCTAATGGTTTCCATCTGGATCTAGTTACAAACCAACCATCAAAACTCACATACAAACCAATCCCCAATCCTCATAGTTAACTTCAGGCCAAAGTAGCTGAGAGTTGTAGATGAGCTCAGATAAAGGCTGTTCTCACAAGCTTTATTTTTTCCTTAGGTTAATTATTTCCCTTGTGTATCCATAAATGGAAACTTTGTTAAACTTTCACCTTTAATTTTATATCAAAATGATGGTCCTTTTCATCTTTTAACTTGTCTGTAAACTTTCCGCTTAAAGAATTGATTGAAGTTTAACATCATTTAGCATCGATCTGCGATTCGGAACGACTAAAAAATAGTTTGTATTAATTCCGCACAAAAAAGCACAACGTAATTATAATGTTAAATATATCAGTAAATACATTCTAAAATTCGACCAAAAACGGGCCATTTGGTAAGAAGGCATGTAGGTTTTCATGGCAAAGGTCCAATAAAATAAGAAGACAACAAAATACCCAAAAAAGGAAAAGAAAAGCAGAGAAAATGTGCTAATTTTTTTTTTTTTTGTCATATTAATCTCTCGATCACAATGGGTCGGACTAGTAACTAAAATTCCATAAATAAGAAAAATATATTTGCTATGCGAACGACCATGTTCAATCTCTGATTTAATAACAAGTAGCAGATGCTACAACCAATAAGCCTCTTGCTCTTTGTGCTAATTAAAATTGATGATCTTGAAACCGGGTGATGGGTAACCGAAGAGAGTGATCCAAATATTGCCGTGTAGCGTCAGGAGGTGGAAGGATGGGTGCACCAATACAAGTGTAGTTTGATTCCAAGGGACCATCGGGCATGTAATCAACGGTGGTAATTGTGGTGGAGAGATTATGTTTTGGAGAGATGCTTCTGGATTGGCTTAAGTAGTAATTGTTGATGTGACTGCGAGGCGAGTATTGATGTGAAGTGTATGGATATGGCAGTTGCGGTTGGGGTACCAAGTTTCCGGTATATAGCACTAGTGATGAGTAAACCGACCGGTACATTGTTGGATTTGCGGTCTGATAGCTGCCAATATAGTTCCAATTATTATCACTTTAACCATATATATGATGATCACTATATAACAACCACATTAATTAACTTAGAGAGTACCCAAAAGACGAAACTCCAGGTGGGGTTAAGGTGTCGTTCCGGTACACTAAATGTCTCCGTCTCCCTCTCTAATAATATAACCAAAAAAAGGACATCAAACTCGGTTAGTTACTATCAGAAATTACATAAAGAGAAATGTGGATTATTTATTAGTTATGTGTGATTAAACAAAACTACATAGACATGCCTTGTCGATGGCGATTCATGTGGCCGCCAAGAGCTTGGGATTTGAAGAACTTGAGTGAGCAAAATCGACACTCGTACACTTTCCCGTTCTCATCTTTCTCTTCTTTACTTCCTTTCTCCCTTCTTTCACCTACTCACCAATAACAAAATTCCACCTATATATATTAACATTTTTTCACCTAAATATCATCATAATTTGGACTCCATATTATATTATCCGAATAAACCTTTATATGCACTAATATCAATATAACTATTTTTTCCAATTACAACTTTATATGTATCTTCCTGTTTCATAGATATATAATGTTAGAAGAATTAGGTTTTTTTCCCACGGTTTGCTATCGGAGGAAGAACCTTCCTCGGGGGCTTGCTTAGTGCAATCTCTAGAAAAATCATCTGGAAGATTGTTGAGGTCTAAGTAATTCTCTCCATGATTCCTGCCAAAATTTCAATAAAAATTAAGAACGTGGCTTTTACAAAAATAAAAAAATAACAAAAATAAGAAAGTGGTTTAGTGTTTTGTGGGGATATACATAGTGAGATTGGCGAGAAAAGACTTCTCTAGAAGAGCGTTAGTAAATGAGAATATGAGTTAGAAGACTTTCAGTTGGAGGCTGCACACCACAAAAATAAGAGATAAACATAGATAGAGAGAGATCGGTACAAAAGGAAGTGTTAAACATGGAGAGAGAGAGAGAGAGGTACAAAAGCTTTCTATTAGTTTATCTGCCACAAACTCTCCCATCTCTCTCTGCGTGTGGAAACTAAATAAACAAATTAATTGACTTCAAAAAGATAGAGGTGGGTTTGGTCTTAGGGGGTTTAGTTAAGCGTGAGAGGAAGTGTATGTGTTTTTGTTAGTGTGTGTGAATTCGATAGATGAAAGAGAGAAATGAGAGGGACATTTCCTGAGTGAAAGGAGGTGCTAGGGCTACTAGCCTACAACCCTATAACTCTGCAATTAATTCATGTTACAAAGGACAAATTCTCAAGAATTGTAAGAACTTTTTTGAAAAAATAAATCATTAAGCTTTGGACCTTACCTTTGTTGTATATATCGTCGTACTGAAAATCAAATAAATTATATATATATATAATTCCTTTCAACCAGGTACATTATTCGCATTTATAAAATTGACATTTTTTCTAATCAAGATGTGTTGAATTTCACACTTAATTTATATCATCTTTTGTTGCAAATTTGGATTATTATCATAACGACCGTACTCTCTTGATAATTGGAAATAGATTTGGGTGTGAGCTCCGCCTAGTTCGCGGGCAGGCAGTCTGGAGGACATCGGCGGTGGATGAAGGCCGAGTCCAGAAGAACCGGGTAAAGAAAGAGAGTCTTCTCTGCAGGGGCTTCGACTAGCCAGACTTGCGTAGAGGACACAACTGCCTAGTCGGGTCGAGGCTAAGCCAACTTTGAAGATCTCCGGCTTTTCCCCTCCGGTTTCCTCTTCTCTCAACTTTTGTGTATGAGTCACGAGAATCAGGATCTACTCCTCCTTCCTCTCTCCTTCTACTTTTATGACCGATGGTCGGTGATTCCAGCCACCATCTGTTCGACCTTGAGCCACTCAGACGCCATAATGAAAGTTTCAGCAGTCTGCAACTCGGGAGTGCTCTTCGGCGGCGAGTTCTTTGTTATCGAGTAGGTTTAGATTGATTTAGAGTTTTCGGTTTAAATTAGCTGGTTTGGTCTAATTTCCTTAAATTCATATATTTTCTAATTGTACTGGGTCGGTTAAGTTTCTGTTGGGTTGGGTTTTTTTATTGGTTTAGACTCTTAAGAGTTGCACTTGCTAGAAGTTAATTTGTTTTTTGTCATCAAATTACAAAGAAAATATAAATCCCACCTAGGGGGAATCGAACCTGCAAAGTGCCAGAATCACCTGCAATTGTAATATAAATAAGGCGTATTAATAAATAAATAAAAAAACAAGAGTGGTACTATGTCAACAATGAATTAATTGTGGAAAGACACATCTAGCGAATCACTGTCTCTGGAAAAATAATCTTTCATGCATAGTTTGAAGCTTCAAGATGATCCTTGAAGGACTTGTCATCTTCACTTAAACACACAGAGGAAAGAACCAAGTATAATTTATCATTATAAAGACGATCCAAGAAATGTCTTCTTCTATGGTCCTGCTGCTTTGAATATTACGTTTTGGAGAAATTGTACAAAAGGTATTTGTATATAAATGTGAAGAAATTATTAGCTAGTTATATATATATAATATATATAATATAGTGGCACTAGGCTTCTCCTGGGGTGTTCACATCAACGTTTTTCTTTCAAATTGTTTTTGCACCCTAGGGTATTGAAAATGAGACATGCAAATGTTGCTATCACATATCTAATTATTAGGATCCTCTGTGATATAAGTTGGACATGCATGTCTTCTGTATCCTTATATTCCAATTACTTGTTTTTATATTACACGGTTAATCTTATTTTGACATTATAGGTTCATGTAAGATCTATCACAGAGAAACTTTACTAGGGATATCTATTTTAATTCAATAATAATAAAAAAACTAAAATGAGAAGGAAAATACTTCAAGGAAACTATAAATATTTATTACTAAGAAAAAATGACTAAAAACAAGCTAGCTAGCTTACAACATTTATAAGGACTTCGGTTCCCTACCTTTTCTTTTGTGATTAAAGGTTCTTTGCGTTTGTCTTTTGCAGATATCTTGTTTATATGGAAACTAGTATTTGCCCAGTGCTTTGCACCGGTATTTATTATTTCATTACATTTGTTCAAAGTTGGAGTAAAAAATGGCAAACATATATTTAAGCAACATACCAGAATAATGTGTTCTTAAGAAAAACAAAACAAATGGGTGATGACTTTATATTCAAAATATTATCTTCTTTTTTTCCTTTCTTATGGTTAAGCATTTATGTTGATTAAAATTAATTATTTAACCAATCTATAAATGATATGTAATATGAAAATATTCTTTTACCTTTTATTTAACCAAACTACTGTCAAGAAGAAGAGTGTTCGATTTTCATCTTATGGCTCCGATTCGTAATTCTCTTGCGTT
>OVAV01002798.1:0-10705 GCA_900406375.1 Iberis amara
AAAAAATTATAGGCTTGCAAATTAATGTTACAAAAAACCTGCTTACAAAAATGTACCCATTAAACGTACAAAATTGGTACAAGGAGGAGAAAGATATTACAACCCTATTATTGAAAAACAACCAAAATAGAATTCAGTATGAGATAGCGAATCTAAAGTAATATGAGAAGAGAATGATGTAGATTTAATAATTTGAACTAACCGTTTTATTAGAAACTCATAGCAAGATTTATACATAATGATCGTATTGTGTATATCTCCAATACTTTCCCGCACGACAAAAGTAAAACACGAATGAAAACCCTGCAATCACTCTCCAAAGAATGTGTTTGTGCAGCTAAAAACTCAACAGAGATAGTTCCTAACTATAACCTTGTTCCACTACTTCTAAAGAATCCAACAATAAAGAACTAAATAGAGCAAAACAAAAAGGGGTGACACTGATCCAATATAACTCATAGCAAGATTTATACATAATGATTGTATTGTGTATATCTCCAATATTTCCCCGCACGATAAAGGTAAAACACGAATGAAAACCCTGCAATCACAAAGTGGAAAACCTATGTCGTGAACAACTTGTCAAGGACGGACAAAAACAAGTCAACAGACACCTCCGGTTCAGTCTTGAAAAGAGGGATGAAACTTCAACTCGTTTTTGGTCTTAAAAAATAACATTAGGAATAACATCCCATGGACGCAAAACATGCAGCTCCATAAAAAAATTGTTCAATCTCGGATAGTCCATAAATCAAACTAAAAAATGACTTAAAAACATAAGTCTTCCAAGAGAAGTGCCCCATAATAGTAAATAAAATTAGTAGAATATCTGATCCGTTAGATAAGTAAAAGAAAAACGAAATTTTTTTGATAAATCTTGCATGAATCCAAAACCAAATAAAGTTAAATAAAATTTAGTTTGATAAAAATTAAGAAACTAACAATAAAACATTGAACTTATGGTTCATACTTGCACTAATAAAATAAAAATCCAACCTACCATGACATCTCCATCTTCATCTTCATCAACTTCCTCTTCAATATCCATGTCTTTTTTCCAAGTTAACTTCAATCCACGAGAATTGATAGCTCCGACACCATGTAAATTTAATGATTTGAACTAACCGTTTTATTAGAAAAGCATAGCAATGTATTTATACATACGGATCGATACCTATGACTTCCTATATTTTAGAGGATCTACATCAATCTGAACTATAATATAATATACACTATGACTATCAATATATTCTTGTGTATATCTCCAATAAAACATAGTAGATGTGCCTTCATGGTGGTGTCCACCATTGCCAAAATGGTAGCTTGAGAATCTGTCACACTCCTGAAAATTTTTACTCCCTCCATATTGAGTAGTGTTGTGAAAAACGCAATAGAATATTGATAAAGAAAGAGAGACAAAAGAATTGAGGTAAATACCCTGCACTCTAGGTTTTCTTTTATTGATAGATGTGATAAAAATAACAAAACCTTAAAGCTCCTTATGTATGCCCCAAATCCCAATTCCATTAGAAACCTAAAATATAATTTCCTTTTTCTAAAATAGATCGTACAATACTTTAGGGACTTTCGGTCTTCGAACTCCTGAAAACTAATCCTAGCGCAACTAACTAATTCTTAGTACAAATTATTTGCAGTATCAATTTAGCAATTGAAATAGCAAGTTTAGGAGGAGATCTTCTAATTGCTGTAATTCACAAAATATATTAGTTAAAAGAAATTGTGGGTTACTGCAAATTATGTATGCTAAAGAAGACAACAACATGTTTGAGAAGTAACATCCAATGGTCATTGCTCTCTAGATTTGATAAACACTATTGGAGATATACAAAAAAAGATGTAGATAATTATAGTATATATCATATTCTTGTTAAGATTTATGTAAATATAGGAAGTGAAAGATTTAAATTTATTCTTATTCTTTTAGATTTGGAAATTATATTTGGTCCTCTATAAATAGATGGTTTTGGTGATTGATAAAATTAAGTTGGTTTAATTAGTAAATCTACATGGTATGAAATCCTTCGATTATCTTGGATCGAAGTTAACCTAAAAAAGATATGAAGATCGAAGAGGAAATTGATGAAGACGAAGATGGAAAAGTGATGAATCATGCGATTAACCAAACAATTAGAGGTTGGTTTTGACTTTATTAAACTGAAGTTGGTTTTTCTAAACATGAATATACGATTCATGTTTCTTTTGATTAAGTTTCTTAAGATTATTTTTCTTTTGTTTTTATTTTTAAACTAAAGTTTTATTTAGACTTTGTTTGGTTTTGGGATTTACTAAATTTTTTCGTTTTTCTTTTAATTATCTAATAGATCGGGGATTTTACAAGTCTTATTAATTATTATGGGGGAGTTTTCTTAGAACACTCAATTTTTTAGGTCGTTTTTAGTCCGATTATGGACTGTTCGGGATTGGAAAATCGTTTGTGGAGTTGCATGATTTGTGCCTACGGGATGTTGTTATTCCCATTCTTATTTTAAAGACCAAAGACAAGTTGACGTTTCATCCCTACTTTAAAGAGTGAAAGCTTTTTCTGGAGAGCCAGTTGACTTGTTTTGTCCGTCCTCGGCAAGTTGTCCACGACAAAGATATTCCGTTTTATAATTGCAGAATTTGCATTCGCTTCCACATTTGTCGTGCGGAGAGTATTGGAGATATACACAAGAAGATATAGATAATCATAGTGTATATTATATTCTAGTTAAGATTTATGTAAATCCCCTAAAATATAGGAACTCGAAGATTTAGATTTATTCTTATTCTTTTACATTTAGAAATTATATTTGACCATCTATAAATAGATAGTTCTCGTGATTAATAAAATAAAAAATGGTTTGATTATCAAATTTATAAACACAGAACACACTCTACAGGAACCACCAATCCCTAGCTTAGCAACCTGTCTTTGGTAGGCAGTCTGTTAAGGTAAGCTAACCAATCAATGAAAGAGAATCATGGTATACAACTTTTTTAACCCACACAGAACCCTAGTTTACTATGCTTCAAATTTTCTTTGAGGAGAATAATGTTGAAAAATTATCGGAGGAATTTTTCCACATGCAAGTGTCGTGCCCCGCATGAGAGGATGGAGGGTTAATTGTGGCAAGCATGACAAGTACTTGCTCAACCTATCATTTTTTGTTGACCTCAAATTCCAATGACCATCAACAACCGCTTCAGAAACATTGACATCCTTGCGAATACCATATAGAGTGGTTCGTTCTCATCAATGAGGGTGATTAGGAGACCAAGAGGTGTCCAAGAATCAAACTAAAAGAACGCATCATTTCTATCACCCAATCTGGAACTCAAGAAAGGAATAAGATCAAGTAAAAAAATGATCAGCTTTAATATTAGTGTAAATATTATAATATATATATATATATACTTAATTATTTTATAATGTTTACAATAATTTTAACTTCATAATATCTTACCTTTTGTGTTTTGAATTTATGAATTAAACATTTTTAACGTTAAACAAATAATATGAATTCACTAAAGATTTTTTTTTGTTCGCCGGATTCACTATTGACTTTATTGATTATTTTTTTTGTGAATAATACATTTATCTTTAATTTTATGAATATAACATATTAACTACACATTACAAATATATTTAAACAGATAGTTATGAAAGAAATATGAAATGTATGTCTTCCCTTATATTTCAATACTAAAAAAGTAAAAATTATATCACTAAAAAAATATAAATATTCAAAATGCCTAATAAATTTTAGATAAATAAAAATACATAACAAACGGAAAATAAAGAAAATCGTAAACAAACATTCAAAATTACTTGAAACAATGGATAAGAGTATAATAAACAAAATAGTATTATAATCCATCCTTTTTAGGGGTGTTAAAGGTTCAATGTTTTTTAACTAAATTCCACTAGATTTATAATTTACTGATATTAAATTGTTGATTTTAACTTTTGTTTTAAAATTTTGTGTTATTAGTTCTTGTATTTGAAATCTATTCATTAGTAGACTTTGAAATCTAGTGTAATCCATTAAAGATTTTAAATCAGATTTTAAAATCTAGTCTTATTCAAACCACAATTTTGTTTTTTGTATTTAATTGATTTGAAATAACTTGTTGTAAAACTTTATTAACAGATATTTGGATTCAAAATATAAAATAATTAGGAGAGATTTCTAAAATCGTTGCAAATGAATCTTGTAGGGAGTGTTATTGGATTAATGATTTGAAATAATTTTTCGTTAGATTTATAATCTATATTATTCAATATTTGATTTTAATTTCTATTTTAAAATCTAGTGTTATTGGTATTTGTATTTGAAATTCATTCGTTAATCGAGTTTGAAATCTAGTGTTATTCAATGAAGATTTTAAAATCTAGTGTTGTTCAAATCATAAAATATTTATAAAATAATTGTATTTTAATTAATTTGAAATGACTTGTTGTGGAGTTCTATTAACAAGTATATGGATTTAAAATATAAGAAAAATTGTAGAGATTTCTAAAATCTTTATAAATAAATCTTATAACCATATAAAATCTTTGCAAATGAATCTTGTAAAAATTTAAATTTTGATGATTATTAATCAAAAAGAGTTGATTTTAGATCACTGATTGAATAACACATCTTTAAATTTTGATGATCATATGATTTTAAATCATTGATTTGTGCCAAAAAAAATCGTTGTTTGAATATACCCATAAGTGTTTTACCATGAAAGATTCTTAAAGTTGAATTTTTTCACTCCTCTTAAATTTTTAGATGCATAAATATATCAAATAATATATATGTGGCTTTTATTTTAAGATATAAAAAATCGGAAAGTATCCAATTCGAACTAAACTAGACTAAAATAGATATAGTATAATCTATGGTAACGAATTTTTATTAACCAAAAACTCAAATCGAAACCGAGCCAAGATTGAACACCACAAAATATTAAAAGCCTAGTCTTATTTTCATATTGACTGAGTGAGTTTCTCCTACACCATATAACATATTCTTCGAATCTCATTGACATAATCATGTAAGACATGAAAAAGATTATGGATGGTAGTACTTGTACTGTAAATATTAAACTGTACTAAGGTATAAGTCAATCAAATCTAAGACGCAAAAAAATGCTATCAAAAAATTCCTACCACTTCACCAAAACCACCTAAAACAAGTTTCCGTCCAGCTGCCAACCTTTGTTTTAATCGTTTTGAAGGATCCATCTACATTGGGCTATATAACTTTGATTTTGCATTTCTTTCAGCATCATAATCTTTGTTTTATCAGTATCTTACATCCTCTTTTCCCCCCAAATGACGTAATCTAGTTCGTAAAGTAGGAGGGAAAATATGATATATTATTTGGCGGCATCTTCAATTTTGTAGGATTATACATTTCTTAATTTATTAGTTGAAGAAAAGATCATATTAATTCCAGAATCAAATAAAAAAATGTTTTAAAAAACGAAACTTCTAAATTTGTTTCAAGAATCAGATCTAATGAGCATTCTTATACTTTTTGCGAACATATAAACAAAGAACTACCTTTTAGAACAAAAAAATTATACAAACTACTGAAACTTGATAATATTTTTTCGATGTTCACGGCATAAATATCATTTAATTTAACTAATTACAAAAAATCGTTTTTTAAAAAACCCTTTCCTTTTAATATAAAGTAAATGTGGAAATAGCACATATATGGTAATATATAAGATTGAAGTCTATTATTCACATAAACTTTTATCTAATTTATTTTTAGGTCATAGGAAAACCCAACAACCATCTCACAAAATTAGTTGCATCTCATTTGACCAACTTTTCAAGACCCTTGTGACACAAGTAAACTAAAATTCTACAAATGCCATCTTCTCTCAAACTTATATATCTCTTTGTAGTCCCACCCATCTTCTCCAACTCTTAACCTCCCACAAATACTTTTACATTTTACTTAAATTTGAATCAAAAGGGCTTAAGAAGAGAAAACAATGAGACTCATCATCTTTGTGATCTTAATGGTTCACACCATCTTTATTCCCTGCTTTTCATTTGAAGTGTCGGGAAAGGATTTTCCATTAACATTAGATTATTACAAGTCGACTTGCCCGACCGTGTTTGAGGTCATCAAGAAAGAAATGGAATGCATAGTGAAAGAAGATCCTAGAAATGCAGCCATTCTTATTCGTTTACACTTCCACGACTGCTTTGTCCAAGTAAGTACTTATCCAACATCTTGTTTCAAACACAAGAAACCATTCGCCTTATTTTACTTACTTTCAAGGATTGAAACTGATTTTACAGGGATGCGATGGGTCAGTGTTGTTAGACGAAACAGAGTCATTGCAAGGAGAGAAGAAAGCTTCTCCCAACATAAATTCACTGAAAGGATACAAAATTGTGGACAGGATCAAGAACATAATCGAATCGGAATGTCCTGGAGTTGTTTCTTGCGCTGATCTTCTTACAATTTCTGCTAGAGATGCTACAATCCTGGTATAACAACAACACACATAATGAATCATATGAGTTATGAAATCCAATCAAGATATTAAATTTTTTGGGTTTTGAATTATAAAGGTGGGTGGACCTTATTGGGACGTTCCTGTGGGAAGAAAAGATTCAAAAGCAGCAAGCTACGAGCTAGCTACAGCAAACCTTCCAACTCCTGAAGAGGGTTTGATTAGTATCATTTCTAAGTTCTATTCTCAAGGTCTCTCTGTTGAAGATATGGTCGCTCTTTCTGGTAAAAATCCAAACGCTCTTAACCAAACTAAACCGGGAATTTTGATTTTGGTATTGTAACATCAAACCGATTTCTAAATCCCTAAATTGATGGATGATAATTTAGGAGCTCACACGATCGGGATGGCGCAATGCCGGAGCTTTCGATCCCGAATCTATGGAGATTTTCAGGTGACGTCAGCTTTAAATCCGGTGTCTGAGACGTACCTGGCGAGCCTCCGAAAGATTTGTCCAACGAGCATCGGAGAAGGTGACAGCAACGTGACGGCGATAGATAATGTGACGCCGAATCTCTTCGACAATTCGATTTACCACACGTTGCTGAGAGGGGAAGGATTATTGAATTCAGATCAAGAGATGTACACGAGCATCTTCGGACTACAGACACGGCGGATTGTGAGCAAGTACGCGGAGGATCCGGTGGCTTTCTTCGAGCAATTCTCTAAATCGATGGTGAAGATGGGAAACATTTTGAACTCAGAGAGCTTCGTCGATGGAGAAGTCCGAAAGAATTGCAGATTCGTGAATACATGAGAAAAGGAGGATACACTATTTCCGATCATTTATTTACAAAATGAAATATGAAAATTTCAATTTATTATGTATTCAAGAAAGAAAAATCGTTTCACCATTTTTACGTTATTAAATATTTTTAAAAATTTTAAATTGTGTGATACATATATTTTGTATTTGCAAGGTAACGAATTAGAGTTTCAAAGCATTTTATCATCGAAATAGATTGGATATCAAGTTTTGGTTTTGATTTTAAAAGATCATCGAAACACGGAAGATACTATAGTCCTTAACATTTGAGTTGGAGTCCACAAGGAGAAGTAAGGATTACTTCCTTCTCAAGTAAGAAATCTTCTTGATTATACAACATGTGTCATTCAAATTCATATCAGGACTAAACAATGTGACAAACTTGTGATTAGGATACATATTTTTCGAATCGCTAGGCATAGTTAAATAGGAGCTTAGCATCTAGAAAATTAACTGGAGACTAGGCGTTAAATACATTTTTTATTTTATTTTTTTAAATTTAAATTTATAATAGTCTAAGAAGGTTAAAAATACATTAACTAAGTAGAATAGATTCTCCTACATGAAATGTTTTTTTTTTGAAAAAGTAAGAAATACTAAAAACATTCATTTGATATTTAATAGAATTCAAATTCAAAAATTATTTTCAATAAATCATAAATGTATAAGTTAAAATTAAAAGTGTAAAGAAAGACATCTACCCTTCTTTTCACATTCACTACATGCTCGCTATCATATTCGAATTTCATATCAATTGTAATATCATGCTTTTCGTCAAAGTCAGTGTCTTTTCTATGTTCATCATTTGAAGCTTGGCAATTCGGATCATTAATAGTCTTTTCATATCTCTCAGGTGGCACCACAACCCATTCATTTACATTTTTTTCCATCTCCATCATCAAGGATAACATCAATATTTTTTTCTTTGATCCTGCGTCACTTATTGAATAAATTTGCATTGAATAGGACATAGACTAGACTATTAAGTCGATTATCATTGAGTCTATTCCCTTTCTTAGTATGAATTTTCAACAAGGAAGCAAAAAAATCTCAAATTAGTTTAGAATAAAATCCATATAATATATAAAGATTATCCTAGAAATATTGAAAAAATAAAAAATACTAACCCCTTCAAAAGCACCGCAATTTTTTTTTTTTTGCAACTAGACGAGCTAGAAGTTAACGAGAGAATCCTTGTTGTCAACTTTTGTGTTTTTTTTTAAACAAAAACCGTCTCAAATCGGTTACAAAAAATCAGTACCAAAGTAGTGGCAAAAATTTGCAACTGATTTGCTACTGCATATTTTTTTACGAAGACAATGGCTAATCAGTCGCTAAAATGAACTTACAGTGTAGTCGCAAAACGGTTGTAAATTAGCGACTGATTTGCGACTACCTCATTTAGCGACTAATTGGCATAGTCGCAAATCAGTCTCTAATTTTGATTTAGCAATTGTTTTGTGACTATGGGTGTAGTGGCAAAACTGCCTTTTTTCTTGTAGACAACCATAAACTGACCACCAATTTTCTAAAATATAAACTAAAATACAAAACATAGTCGATCAAAGAATGATTAAGGTTATTAAGAAAAAAAAACTTAGATCAAAGTTCTCATTATTTTGTTAACATCCTATTCTAGCTATTCCTTTTCCAAAAGCTCTAGAATTTTTCTTGTAGAGATTAAACTCATTATTGATAACCTTATCTTGTTTTCCAATCTCACCATGGTAAGAAAGTCTCTACATAGTTCATAAATCCATCAATTAAGATATGATCATGCTCGATCGTGGTTCAATACATAAGTGCTCATGTGCAATGGAGAATCTTATCTATCTTTTATCTTCTCATTAATGATATCAAAAATAGGATTGTAATTTCTTTCTTGATCATTAGAAGCCAATTTAATCTTACTATTTACTTCTAAGAGCTCTCCAAAAAAAAACCCATTGAAGACTTTTTCTCTCTATCAACTATCTTAAGGAGTTTCATCGAATGTGCAAAAACTTTCAACACGAATACAACACCATTCAAAAATGCAAGATTCATAACAGTTAAGAAACTGATTTTCCCCTTTATTCTCTTTGAATATTTGCATTTTTCTCATTCTTCAGAGGTGAACATCCCTTTAAGTTGTGTTTTTTTATCAAACAAGTTTTGTAGTGTCAAGAAAGTCGTAGCAAATATTGTCACTCCTGGTCGCACAATATCCCTCTTCTTGGAATGAGATCTTATTAATGCTAAGGTTTTATGATGAGCATATATAAAACTTGTAAGCTCAACATTATCATTACTCATGAGATAGTGCACAATTATGTTACACATCCCATTTTCTTTACGAAATTCATTGTGGTGAAGATTAACATATCTCAGACCAACAACATAGTAGAGTAGTTTTATCTAAAGGCCATGCTTAAAGCAATGGGTTCTTAACATAAATGGACTAGCTGGATCATGTCGTGCATCTCATCAGTCACATACTTCATTTTAATCAACAACCAACAATTTGGTCTCATCTCACCTCAACGAGGAGGACTATGCCAAAGAAATACGTTATCTCCATTCATTTTTTTGTGCGCAGAAGGGTTATCTCACATGATGACATGGCAGAGCAAGAGAGAAAGATTCCTAGTATTAATCTTCATGGCGAAGGGACCTTCCATCCATCACTTACTCTTCGCAGATGACAATTTGTTCATCTTTAAAGCACAAAAGAGTCAGTTTGAGGCTTAACAAAAAGTGTTAAAAGACTATGAAGAATCTAAGTGACAAAGAATTAATCTGGCCAAGCCATCTATTTCATTTGGTTCCAAGATTTTAGAAGGACAAAAACAAAAGTGAAATGAATTTAAGGTAACATAAATAAAGGTGGTACAAATACCTATTTTGGGGTTTCCATAGGGTTTCAGTGGGTCTAAAGCAAATATTTTTGCATTTATTCATACTAAGCTTAAGCTTATATAGCTTGGTTGTTTTGGTATCAGTCTATTTATACACGAACTATTTCAATATATCGCATTCATACATGAATTTATGTGTTGTGCAATTTCATACTTGAATTCATATTTATAGTCAATTCATGCACAAATTATAATATTGTGCTAATTCATACATTGACATTAATGCCGTTACTAAACCGTAAACGCCAAATAAAATATGTCGAATTCATACCCGAATTATTACAAATGTGCTAATTCATACGTCAACATAATTTAAACAAAATAATCATAGATTAAGGAGTATATGAATTTTAATATATATGACTCCTTAGTATATAAATTTCATTATATATATTAAAAATTAATGTTAATTTATTTGGTATTTTATAAATTAACCACTAAATCGTTTCTAAGTATTATTTTTATTAATATTTAGCAATAAATATGTAAACATATTTTGTCTTATCAATTG
>OVAV01002800.1:0-10699 GCA_900406375.1 Iberis amara
CTTATCCCGTGCTATGCACGGGACATCATCTAGTATATATTATAAAAGAAAAGGGCAGGAAAGAGTAAATTTGCAGGGTTGTTGGGTTAGAAAAAAAGGAAACATCTATTAGTTAGTTAGCCATAACGAAAGATTTTAATTGAAGTATATACACATAGGATGAAGACGCAAGAGGGAGGGACCATTGTTAGTTAAAGCTGTCTTCTTGAAGCAAACCCACCAATATTCCTTACCTTACCACAGTCGTTTACAACATGAATTATGACATTTTAGTTTAACTATTTATGATTGGCCTAACCAAACTTTAAATATGATATTTTTTTTTGAACACAAAGGAGAAAAGCATTAGTACTTTTTTATTCTCTAAACTACAAATCCTTTTAGCGGCAAGCAAACCTTTCCCCCTAACAAACTTTTGTTTTCAGAATAAGGTTTTAATAGATTTTTATTTGAATTTACGGCTGTTCACAAGGAATATTCTTACTCATTTCATCTATAAGATATTTTCAATAAATTTTTAATTTCATCTTTTTTTTCCTTATAAATTTTATGCAAAATCTGATTTTAATTCTAATCTTGTAATATTAAAATATTATTGAAGAACAAAGTTCACATGGCAAGGATAAAATGGCAACTAGGGTTCCTGGAGATCCGAATGGCGATGCACCAATGGTGGAGGATGTGAGTATGGCCGATGCTGGAAGGCCTCCAGAGGCTGATTTGGGAAATAAGCGATCTTGGACATATAGAGTGAAGGTTGGAGGTGGTGGAAGAATGCTGGATCCTGAGCAATTCATCGAGGAGGGGTTTGTTAGAGAAAGATTGAAGCTGGAATTTCCTAATGGTGCTGATGGAGAGCCGGTGATAACAATTGGAGATGAGGTTATCAAAGCTATGCATAGTTTGTGGGGGAATTATATGTATATCAAGGTATTGGGTCGTAATCTGTCATTACAATTGATTACAAGGAAGCTTCGTGAGCTTTGGAGACCAAAAGGGGTCTATCGGTTGTTGATTTACCTAGACAATTCTTCTTGGTAAGGTTTGATGAGAAGGACGCTTCTCTGGCGGCAATATCTGGGGGTCCTTGGAAATTGTTTGGTTGTCACCTATTGATGTAGGCTTGGTCAGCTGCCTTTGATCCAATGGTGAGCGATATTGTGACTATTCCAGTGTGGGTAAGGATCTCAGACCTACCTGTTACGTTTTATCACAAAACAATTCTCATGGGCATTGCTGAAGGGTTAGGTTCTCATGTGAAGGTTGATAGCACAACTCTGTGTTTGGAACGTGCGAGGTTTGCAAGAGTGTGCGTTGAAGTTAACCTTAGGAAACCATGGAAAAGGGTCTGTGCTAGTGAATGGGGATAGATATTTTATGTCGTATGAAGGGCTTAACCAAATCTGTCCTTTATGTTGGTTGTTTGGACATTTGGCGCCAAGGTGTACTAAGACACAGAGCTCAAAAACTGTTACAGAATCAAGGCCTGTAGTGGTGGAGCATCAAGTGGAGGCAGTACAGAAGGAGAGGGGGTTTCAGGCAGCTAGGAATCCGGTCAGAAGAAGGGAACTGATACATGGGAGAGTTGAGAATGTTGAAAGTCTAGGGGAGGAAGAACTAGTTAATGATACAGTTGCAATTTCTAATGTTTTTGAGAGATTACATATGGATGTTGAGTTGAATATGTTGGAGAAACAGGGAACAGATGCAGATGGGAATAAAGAGAATGTTACCAATTTGGGGTTCAAAATCCTGAAGTAGAGATGGGGATTCCTAAGGTTACAAATGCACTTGTCGTTTCAAAGGGGACTTTGAATCGCAAGGACGGAGGTGTGATCTCAAATGGAATCACTAGAGAAGGAATAAATAACCGTACGAAACAAAAGTTTAAGAAGTCAAGCCGGCCGGCTAGAGGGTTGATCTTTGGTCCTATTCGGAGTGACAAGGAGAATTCTCAATTGGGAAAGAGACAAAAGACAGGGGCTGACAAACACAATTTATTGGTGGAGTCTTGTAAAGATGTGTTGATGGAGAGGAATATCATTAGGATGCCTTTAACAGACGGAGTAACCTAATTGATGAGAGTACATGGACTCAAGTTCTCAATGCTGGTAAATCTGCAGACATTGATTTGCAACAGTCGGAGAGTAGGCAAGAGGTATAGCCATGCATAAGGGATGAAGGAGGGATTTCAACCTTTCAAGGTTAACGTGTGTCCCCAGTTTTTCCCTGCTTAAAGATATTTTTAATGTTAAATTGCATTTTATGGAATTTCCAGGGGGAAAATAAACCGAACATTAAGAGGTCAATTCGATATTTGTTGAAGAGGTTTTATGTGGATGTATTAGGTGTTTTAGAGACTCATGCGAGTGGGAATAAGGCTGATCAAATTTGTCGCCAGTTTGGGTTTGATAATTTTGTGAAGGTTGATTCAGTTGGTCAAAGTGGTGGACTATGGTTATTGTGGAGATCGAGAGTAGGGGTGGTTGAGGTTTTATCTTCATCGAATCAGTATATTCATGCTCGAATATCACGTGATTCAGATGTTGTTCAACTGATTGTTGTGTATGCGGCGCCGTCTGTTAGTCGTCGCAGTAACTTGTGGGGAGAACTCAAAGACTTGATTTCAAATATTGAGGAACAAACTATAATCGGAGGAGACTTTAACACGATTGTTAGTGTGGAAGAGAGATCAGGTGGAAATGGTCGGTTATCTGCAGATTCAATTGAGTTTGCAAGATGGATACAGGAGTTAGCACTTATTGATATGGGCTTTACATGCGGACAGTATACTTGGAAACGTGGGAGATCGATTGATACGTTTATAGCGAAGAGGCTGGATAGAGCATTTTGCTGTACACGGGGAAGACTTCTATAGCCAGAGGCATCAGTTATACACTTACCATATTTCTCATCGGACCATACTCCTTTGTATATTCAGCTGATTCTGAAGAGGAGAATGGATCAAAGACGTAGGTCGTTTCGGTTTGAAGCAATGTGGATGAAACATGAGGGATTTAAGAATCTGCTAGAGTCAGTTTGGATTCCTACAGAGAATGTACGTACAACTCTTTCCCGATTGGCTGTTGAACTGCGGAGATGGAATGGAGTGATCTTTGGTCATGTCCAGAAGAGGAAGGATGATTTTTTAGCTTCATTAGCCTCGGTCCAGTCTGCTATCGAAGAGAACTGTACTGCTGAATTATTGGCTGATGAGGACAATATTACTAAGGAACTAGAAGAGGTCTTTGAACAAGAGGAAATCACATGGTTCCAAAAATCGAGAGAGAAGTGGCTGTTTATGGGGGATCGAAATACCAAGTATTTTCACACTTCCACTATTATCAGAAGACGAAGAAATCTGATTGAGACGCTTAAGGGTGATGATGGTGTTTGGATTTCGGATCAAGTGAATTTGGAGACTAATGTGGTGAATTATTATAAAAAAATTATATTCACTTGAGAACGTATATATGGAACCTGTCTCTATCCCTAGAGAGGGTTTTGTGGAGCTAAATCAATGTGATAAGGCAGAACTTGAAAAAGATTTTTCAGTAGAAGAGGTAGTTACAGCGATGAAGAGTATGGGGAGCTACAAGGCTCCTGGACCCGATGGGTTTCAACCAATTTTTTACAAGAAGAATTGGAATGTGGTGGGAAGTTCTGTTATTAATTTTGTCCTGGATTTTTTCAATAGCGGGATCTTACAAGAGGGCACAAATGATGCCTTAATTGTGTTAATTGGTAAGGTTGATAAACCTGAAAAAGTTACACAATTTAGGCCAATAAGCCTGTGCAATGTGTTGTTTAAGATTATCACGAAGATGATGGTTTTAAGGATGAAGAATATCATCTCCAAACTCATTGGACTGGTCCAGTCAAGCTTTATTCCCGGCAGGTTGGGACTAGACAATATTGTAATTGTCCAGGAAGCTATGCATTCTATGAGATGGAAAAAAGGGAGAAAAGGTTGGATGCTCCTTAAGCTTGACTTGGAGAAAACTTATGATCGGGTGAGGTGGGACTTTTTGCAGGAGACTTCAGAAGTTGCGGGTTTTTCTGACAAGTGGAGGAGCTGGATAATCGCATGTGTATCTAACCCCAAGATGCGAGTCCTATGGAATGGTGAAATGATAGAGAGTTTTGCTCCTTCAAGTGGATTGAGACAAGGTGACTCGCTATCACCCTTTCTCTTTGTTCTGTGCATTGAACGATTATGTCATTTAATCGAGTTGGAAGTTGGTAATAGATCCTAGAAACCTATAAGGTTGTCCCGTGGGGGGTCCTCTTTTGTCCCATGTATGCTTTGCGGATGATTTAATATTGTTTGTCGAAGCTTCAGTTGCACAAATTTGGGTTATACGTAAAGTCTTGCGATTGTTTTGTGAAGCGTCTGGGCAAAAAGTAAGTCTGGAAAAATCAAAGATATTCTTCTCTAATAATGTGAGCCGTGATTTGTGTCAACAGATTAGTGCAGAAAGCGGAATTGCTGTAACTAGAGAGTTGGGTAAAAATCTGGGAATGCCCATTCTACACAAGAGAAAAAACACTGAAACCTTTGGAGAAGTGTTGGCTAGAGCATCAGCTAGATTGGCTGGATGGAGAAGCCACACACTAATCCTTGCTGGTAGGATTACCCTATCGAAATCTGTGCTGTCAGCAATGCCTATTCACACCATGAGTTCCATTTTACTCCCAGCCACATTGTTAAGGAAACTTGATAAAGTAGTGAAGGATTTCATTTGGGGAAGTAGTACAACTCAAAAGAAGATACATTTGCTATCATGGAACCGCTTATGTAAGTCTAAAGAAGATGGGGGATTAGGATTACGAAAGTCGAAAGAAATGAACCTTGCGCTAGTGGCTAAGTTGTGTTGGCGCTTTGCACAGGGAGGCGCAGACTTATGGACTCGAGTTTTACAGAGTAAGTATAAAGCTACTAGCTTTCGACAGATAAATGAGCAGAGGTTGAAACCTGGTTCATCGGCTATTTGGAGAAGCTTGGTGAGGGGGGCTAAAGATGTGCTGGAGAAAGGATTGAGTTGGGTCCCAGGTGATGGACTACAAATTAAATTCTGGAGAGATAGGTGGCTGTTACCGGTTCCTCTCTAGATGTGGTGATTTCTGAAGTTCCATTGGCTTTTTATGATGTTTCATTACGTGACCTTTGGAGTAGTGAAGGTGGTTGGAATCGGTCTTGGCTGGTTAATTTTCTTCCACCAGAGATTATGTTAAGACTAAATGTTGTGGTATTGGATGAATTTAATTATTCCAAAGATGGGATCTCATGGTCACTCACTATTGATGGCTCCTTTACTGTAAGTTCTGCCTATAAATTATTAGCACTTGAGAATTCACCTAGAGTAGGAATGAGTGGTATCTTTATGCGAATTTGGAAAACAGTGGCCCAAAAGAACGTATCAGAGTTTTTCTTTGGCTTGTGGCACAACAAGTGATTCTTACAAACCAGGAGAGAGTACGAAGAAAACTGAGTACCAATGGAATTTGTGAGCTATGCAAAGGAAATGAAGAATCAATTTTCCATGTTCTAAGAGATTGCCCTTCCATGATGGGAATATGGAGAAGACTAGTTCCTTTGAATAAACAGCCTGGTTTCTTTGGTCAATCTATTTTGGAATGGTTGTATTCTAATTTGGGTGATAAAGGATGGTCGACGCAATTTGCTATTGGGTTATGGTGGGGGTGGAAGTGGAGATGTGGATATGTCTTTGGGGAGACAGGCCGATGTAGAGATCGGGTTAAGTTCCTTAAAGACTTAACGATTAACACTAGAGAAGCATGGGCCTCGAAAGTGAATCCGAGTTCTATCGGAAGGAAGTTAGAGATTCGGGTAGGCTGGAAAAAACCTGATGGTGATTCGTTTAAGGTAAATACTGATGGTTGTTCAAGAGGGGATTCTATGTTTGCATCGGCTGGAGGTGTAGTGCAGGATAACACAGGATGTTGGAACGGAGGTTTCACACTGAATATAGGTGTATGTTCTGCTCCAATGGCTGAGCTATGGGGTGTGTATTATGGGCTATGGACTGCTTGGGGGGAAAGGCCTCCGTAAGGTGATAGTGGAAGTGGATTCGGAGTGTGTAGTGGGATGGCTAAATGCGGGGGTTAACAACTGCCACCCCCTTTCTTTCCTGGTACGATTGTGCCATGGTTTCATTGCTCGAGACTGGCTAGTCAAAATTGTTCATGTGTTTAGAGAGGCGAACCAATTAGTTGATGGATTGGCGAACCTTGCTTTTGATTTTTCCTTAGGTTTCCATTGTTTGGAGTCTATTCCTGACTCTCTAGTATAGATTTTTTCTGACGATTTGAGTGGGAAAGTGTTTCCCCGTTTTGTTGTTATTTGATTCTTTATTCTTTCATTCTTAATAAATCATAAGGAGCATCCTCCTTATTTCGACCAAAAAAGGATAAACGGATAATTTTATGAGTTATTTACTACTAGACAATTTATTGAAAGTATATTATAATTTACACGTTTAGTGAGTATAGAAACTTTGTGTTTGATGTAATTACATTTATACCATCAACTACTCAACTAAGACATTTTTGTAGTTGAGGATTTGGTTAATTTTTTTTCCTTATTCTTACTTACTCTTACTTTTACTTTTTTGATTAATTTATTTTTGCATATTAACATTCCATATTCATCTCAAATTATTTGAATTATCTAATTTCACATATTATTTATTTTACCTAAGTTTTATATGTAATCATTCGAACTATCTCTCCTGTGAGTTTGAAGATTTTGGTGAGGTAAAAGTAAATCATCGTTTTTACTTCGTGGATGATTATGTTCGCAAAATGATAAATTCAAATTTCAAACTAGCCATTGCCAAGATCAATCTTTATCTACAATCTTCAAGAAGCAATAGACGACTATATCAAAGCAAAATTAGTGTGCGTCTATCGAAGATCTTTGTGAAGGTCAGTCTCAATGAGGTTTCATCATATTTTTGTTTTCTTAATTTTTGTTCTAGGGATTCCTCACCCATTGATCATTCTAAATGATAACTCGTGCTTCTGAAAAGGACTATTTGCTAATGATAAGTACTTAGAGAATCGAAATAATGTTTACTCAAAAGTTGACATATATTGTCTAGCTCATAATAAACCAAGGGACACGTCTACAAGAAAACAAATGTTTTTTGCGACTGCGTCTGTAGTGGAAAAAGTTAAACACCGATTTGCGAATGTTTTGCAACTAATTTGAGACTGACATTAAGCAGTCTCAAAATATTTGGTATAAAAGTTCAAAACATGGAGATGTAAAACAGTGGCTATTTTGTGACTAATTAGTAATTGTTTTATGATTCGGCGACACAGTCTTTAAATAGTCGCAAAAAGAGTGATTGTTTTGCAACTAAGATGCAAGAAAAAATTTTAGTCGCAAATCAATCTCTCTTTTTGCAACCATTTTGCGACTGCAACTACTAGTCGTAAAACAGTTGTTGTTTGGTTGCTAATACCCACATATAAACACACATGTTTATCGCGTATTTTGATTGGTGTAACTAAAAATTTCCAAATGTGAAGGCAGTAACAAATTGATTGCAAAATAGTAACAAAGCAGTAGAAAATAAAAGCACATGTTAATCACTTGTGGGGTAGGTCTGTCTAAAAATTCGCGATTGTGAAAATAGTAACATATCAGTTGCAAAATAGTCACAAAGCAATGACAAATAAGTCTATATATACAAAGGTAACCATGTCATTTTCATTTGCACCTACAAACTATTAAGAATCTCTTATATTATAAACAAAAGATGACTAATAATTAAAATATTTGGAATTTTATAGAGTTATGTTTAATTGGATCGATGAAGCTACTGGAAATACAACTGTACAATTTGCTGCAAGGATGGAGGAGTTCATGTCTGATGCAAGTAATCAACCGATATCGCAGTTTACAGCCTTTGTATTAGTTGTAAGAATACTAAATTTCTCAATTGACGTAAAATATGGACTCTTATATATAGTATAAGGTTTGTGCCAAATTATTATATATGGTACATTCATGGAGAAGAGTCAAATGTGGATTTAAGTAATACAAATCATGGTAGTGGTAGTAATATAGAAGAAGTTTTTCATAATGATGATGATAACTTTGTTGAGATGGCGAATAATGCATTTCAATATACCACAACTCTTGATAACTATATCGATGGAGGTTATCAAAATGTTGAGGAACCTAACAAAGAGACAAAAAACTTTTACAATATGTTAGAAGCTGCGAAAAATACACTCTATGATGGTTGTCATTAAGGTCAATCACAATTATCTTTAGCCGCTCGATTTATGAATATTAAGGCAGATTATAATATTTCTGAGAAGTGCATGAACTCGTGGCCAGAATGATTTTCAGAGTATTTGCCCAATGGAAATCAGTCAACTAGTTAATATTACGAGACCGAGAAATTAATGCGTAATTTAGGTTTCCCATTTTATACAATTGATATGTGCTTAGAAAATTGCATGATCTTCTGGAAAGAAGATGAAAAATTGGATAAGTGTAAAGTTTGTAACGCAACGAAATGGAAGCATAGCGAGGGAAGAACAAAGATACCTTATAGTCGTATATGGGATCTTCCTATAGGTGATAAATTGAAGAGGTTGTATAAAAGCGAAGAAACTGCTTTGTTGCAAATGTGTGCATGTGCAAACGTGTGCGTGGTTTTCTCACTCCTGAATTTAATTTTTTAAAAAAATTTGGTTTTGGCAAGCTCTTCGACCTATCTTTAAGGTATTTACGTTTGTCGTGCAAACGTGTGCATATAGTCTTCTAATCCGCCAAATAGTTACAAATAAAAAGTATGAATGGAGAATTGTATTCTAGGGACAGTAATGTCGTTTTCTATTGCTGATTTTTCTTCCATATCTGGTTTGAAATCCAACGAATTTCCTGAGTATTACGACTATAAATACATGCAAATAAGTGGAATAGGTTCATACTAGAAGGAATTGAATGTCGAGGACCCATAACCACATTAGAAGATATTGTGACTTTTCTTAAAATGTGTAAATATATGCCAAAATGGAGGAAGATTGGGTTAGCCTTGATCTTAAAAGTGGACGGGGTCCTTATTGCTTCATATGACTAGAAGGCCTACTCTGAAGTATGTACAAATGCTTTCGAATGTTAATCATTTTTCTTGGTATTTCCTTGAGGTAGGAACACTAGTATCTAGACCATTTTATAAATGAATTATAGTCGTAGAGTTCCAAAAAAATTGAAGATCCAATTGAGACCCTTCGTAATAGTTGTAGCAAAAAGACGTTATTGATCACCGGACTCCCGTTGGTTCTACAACTTCTTGCTATTTTGTCTATTAACAGACATATCAACAAAATTTCAAATTTTAAAGACACTAAGTCACTTATAGACATACCATTATTGTGCGTCCTAAAATTTGAATCTTCAGCATGAATGCATTTGAGAAGTTGACAACGATCCCAATATGAGTCAGTTTACCTATCTACATTCACCTCAATTTTGTTCTATTTTAGTGTCCACTTAGAAAAATCCATATATATGACTATCCATTATTTTATGTTGTCGTCAAATCTATAACACATTGTCCAAATAGTATTATCCATCGAAATGGACCATTTAGGATAATTTCATTTCATGTCCATCAACATCGCCCACGCAGTAGATCCTTATAGATTACAAGTAGTTGTGTAATTGTACACTTTTTTCATCAAATACATGGACTATATATTTTCCTATTTTTCATCTTTTTGCAGTTCAAAGTTGTTCTATCTATCCATCCACCACAATCTAGTAATTTGAATGATTAGGATGACGAAGTGAGGTATCTGAATTAATCACACCTTCATAAGTTGTCACCCAAGTTTTTTTTTAGTAGTAACTTTCCAGAGCACTGTCTTCCACACTATTTGCGTTTGCAGCCAAAAGTGCATGGTCACATGAGACAATCAATATTAAAAAAAAAACATGATAGGTGCATTTTTGTCGTTTAACGCAACATTATGCCTCTCTCTGAAAAAACCTATGACTTCAACACTCCATCTTGAAATACCGTTTACCTTGATGCGTTTGTTTCTTCTTTATTGATGTAATTAATTTATGTACCTCAGGTGTAATCATGAAAGTTTGTGCATATGACTTTTTCGCCACTCATTAAACCACCTTATTATCATTAGTTGTATAAACCAAAGTAGTTCAGCTATAGGGAATCTACCTCTATTCAACAATGCAATGCTAAATTGTTATGCAATATTACTAGTCATTATGTTGTAATGTTCTCCTTTATAATAAACTATTGACCAACTGCTTGTTCTGATATTATCCAAGTATTCAAAATAGTTATGTTTTATTCCTTTTTTTTACCATTGCATGTGTGGAATTCATCTACTCTATAAGCATATATTGCTTTAGCAACCAAATTTAATAACATCTTACTTTAAACCGTGAACATATGTTTTTCATGAGGTGCACAATGCATATTGCATGACTTACAAGAAAAATACATGTTTTTTTTGCATTGTATATCAACTAGTTTCTTTCTAATATTATAGTACAACTTGGTCTACAAGCAAAAATTCCCTCTAGTTTGAGGAAAAACCATATCTATGGTTCATCATTCATTACTTTGACCACTGCATATGCTAGAGGATAATGATAGGTTCAGGTTTTAATTCCTAAAACTACACT
>OVAV01002801.1:0-10697 GCA_900406375.1 Iberis amara
TTGTTCTTACCTAATAATTTATGAAATTGTTGAAATAAATTTTATTAAACTGCTTGGTTAATAGGATTGGAAAATACTCGTGTTAATAAAAATTAAAAGTAATTGTTATCGATTATCTCATAAATCATGTGTATATTTGGAGTTTTTTTAAAAATATTTACATGTAAATAATTTTATACATTATTTATAGTTGATTATTTCAATCTACTAAAATTTATTGCTCTAATATATTTAGTACGTCGGTTATTAAGATAATATAAAGATCCAAAAATATGAATATCGAATATTTATGAAGAAAAAGATATTGCACAACTAACACTTTGAAAATATCTGAATCATAAAAATATATTATATATATATGTATAACAAAGTTTACAGTATAATAATACAATTAATCTTATAGATCATATGTATTTTTCTAACTCCGTAAAAATGATTTTAATATATATATATATAAGATTTTTGTAACACAATTTATTAATTATACTTTTTAATTATTAATAAAAATACACTTTAAAATCTTTTTCGCCACCTAGTATAATATAAAAGCAAAAGATTCATAATCGGATATTAAGATGTTTATATAAATGTTTAAATTGATATAATAAGTATTTAAATTATATTAGCACCTTCATGAACAAACCCAAATTAAATAAAATATTGGATCACTTTCAATTTTTAATTCGTTTTTATTAAAAACAAATTAACCCCAATATTTTTTTTACTATTTAGATGCTGATTAAATCAAACAATTAAACCATTAAGGAAAATAATAATTATCACATTCGATTTATAAATTTTATTTTCAATAAAATCGAATTTAACTTAATATCATTTTTGCTTGGATCTTGATTAAATCGGTTTCCTGCATTTACTGCACCAAAATTGGTGTGAGATTGAAACTAATCTTGAAAGTCATATATATAGGAGATGGAAAGGGAGTAGACTTCCTTCAATTTTCGATGTGAGATCCTAGTTTTTCTAACAAAATCTTTATTCTAACAAAATCTTTTTAAAATGTAGAATATTAAATATTAAATGTAATTAAATTAGAATTTTGGATATATAGGTAATCGAATTTAAAAATAAGGAAAGATTTTATTTTAAAATAAATTTGTGTATTAGAAAAGAAACCTTTTTCGTAAAATATAACTCAAAAATATTTTAAAAATATTACTTATAAAATTTGAATTAATATTAGAAAAAAATTTAAAATACGAAAATATTATTTAAAAATCAATTATCTTATTTAAGTTTTCCTATTTAGCTACAAATAAGCTAACTACCATTTTTAATATTTAACTTCTTTTGATTTTTAGAAAGATATAGAAAAATTATAATTTAAATAATATTATCCAATTGATAATTCTTTAGCAAGATAAATTAAAAAAATATTTCAAATTTTACTTGAAAAAATTTATATAATAATTATTATTTAAAGTTAAAAATGTTAAAAACAAATGTAATATAAAAGAAAAATATTCATAATCGGATATTAAGGAAAGATTCGAAAATAATTATTTAAGAAGGAAATGGTATTTAAAAAAAGCAAAATATTCTAGAAATAAAATTTGATGTGGATCGAACCCACATCCACAGAAAAATGCAAACACGTCCCTGCCAATTGTGCTAGGTCGTTTTTAGTTGTTGTCTTATCAATTCGATTTATTTTTAATGTATAATTTTTTCGGGCCAAACCCGACCCGTTTAGGATCCGCGCATTTTTCAAATTTTTCAGAAAAATTGTCTTTTCCACTAATCGAACTCAAGACCATTAAGTCAAAACGTAAATTTTGGTCGGATTTGACCTTGCTAATATATATTTTTTTGTTCTTTGTAAATTTTTATCCCAATGACATCTTTTGTAAATATCTTCTTTATTTTGACTTCCTCCATATTTATACTTCTCCTTTAATAATATAGATAGATTTCCTAATTTATTTTCGTTGCCACAAGTGACAAACATTATTCTAGTCATGAAAAATGACGGTTATGAGACGATTTTAGTCTTGATGTGATACGAATTGGTTACTTTTGTCAACCGTAACAATTTAAAATAAAAATAGTTACACATAATTTGGTCACAAATTGTGCAACGTTTTTGTTATAATTTTTTGTTGTGACGAAAATATTGTGATTGATCAAAATCATCACAAACTTGTAACAATTTTTTTATTGTGATGAAAGAATATGCCAAAATATCTTTAGTTTTTTTGTAGTATATATGTTCATACATCTTATGGAATTACTCTTTATTTATTCTTTGATGATAAGGATACTAGATAATGAAAATTGATTCTAATTGCGAGGATTACATGAATATATAAGCTAGGTGACATAATGAAAAAGATCATTACCTAATTTATTAGGTAGAATTTGATTCTCAATTTTTGTCATATTTTTACCATATTTAAAAGAATACTACAATATATATATATATATATGTATATATATATATAACCATTCAATTCAATACCATTGCATTTTCGATTCAAATGCAGAGGCGTGTCTAATGTACAATAAAAAAAAACATTAACCTCAGACCCCCTAAATATACAATTTTCTAGGGCTAATATTGAAAAATTCATATATAATTACCATTACACTATATAAAATTTTTAATGTTGGATGCAAAAACTATATATTTAAGGAAAAACCTAAATTTACAATAACAAAAAAATCTAAAACAAACCGTAAAAGAAAAAAAGTTAAATTTACAAAGAAAAGGAAATCTGGTAAAAGATTTTATTCATAAAAAAGGAAGAAAATTTATATCATCATCTTTTTAGATAAATTTTTGTTATAAATATTTTATGTTATATAAAAATTATTATTTAATTATTTTTAATTAATATTAAAGGGCTTCAATTTTTTTGTACACTCAAGAACCCCAATTCTTATCTGCCTTAAGTCTCTATAACCCTAGGCACGTCACTGTTCAAATGTGAAAAAAATTCACCCAAATAAAATAAACAACTTTGATATTAAAAGTATCATAATATACAAACTGTTTTAGAGAGATAGAAAACCATAATACTATAGAAACTAAACAATTAAAAATATATCAATTTTAATTTCATCAAAAAATCTCTAATACAAAAAAAGATACATAACTTTCTATTAAACAATTTGAGTTTCCTCTTGACCATTCTTGATACATAAGTATCCCAAAACAGCAATTGCAAGAATCACAAGGACAACAAATAATATAAAAATAAGGGTAATTTTCATTCTATTAGATTTTTAGAAAATTAATTACACTCTTACAACCCTAACATGTGTCAACTTTGTTTTTCTTCTTCTACCATGTCTCAATTTTTTTTAATTCTCAATCTTTAAAACTAATTATTTCATAGTATATATTTTCAAAAAAATGAAATTATACCAAAATTCATAATTTTTTGTACTCTATAAACAACCACTTGTTAATTTTATTCGGACAAAAAAAAATTAAATTTCTTTTTATTTTTCTATTATCCATTAACTAAACCATTCTCTTAATGTTTAAACATTGTTTTAGTATCTTGTGTACACAATCCATTTGAACGATGTTGATGCATTTTGTGTACGACGTCATGATTATTGTATACATTTAATAATTAACATCGTGTACATGACATTGTACACAGACTGCTTGATGATTGTGTACACAAACTGTATGATCATTGTGTACGCATAAGCATGATATCATTGTGTACACAAACTGCATGATCATTGTGAACACATATTGTATGATCATTTTGTACACAGACTGCATGATCATTGTATACACATACTGTATGATCATTGTGTACATAAACTGCATGATCATCGTGTACACATACTGCACGATCATTGTGTACACAGACTGCATGATTATTTTGTAGACAAGCTACATGATTATTGTGTACACAGACTGCATGATCATTATGTACACAGACTGCATGATCATCGTATACATATTCTGCATTATTATTGTGTACACAGACTGCATGATCATTGTGTACAAAAATTGCATGATCATTGTGTATACATATTGCATAATCATCATGTATACAAGAATCGTGTACGGACCTCTTTACACAGTCTGCATAATCATTGTGTACACGATGTTATACACATACTACATGATCATTGTATATATTAGATAATTAGCATTGTGTACATTATCATCGTATACACATGTGTGGACAATTGTGTTTTTTGTGTCCAAATAAAATGAAACAAAAGTATTTATAGAACACAAAAATTTATGGTATAATTTCAATTTTTTAGGATATATATTCCATCAAATAATTTTTTTAAAGATTGATGGTAAAAAATTATTTATCTCTTATTGGAAAACATAACAAATAAAATAGAATTTCATAAAGTGGTGGTACACGCACTACTTTTGATGAAATGAGCACAAATTCGCTTATCTCTCTACTTGAAGGACACAATAGTCGTTAGTTATTTTGAAAGAAACCAAAAGGGCACCACTAGCAAATAGTACACTAGAGTGTAAATACTTTTGAGAAAGTGCACTGGAGTATATTTTTCTGAAAATAATCTTCAATGTCTTTTTTCTGTTATTCAAAGACTCGAATTAATTTTTTTTTTAAATATAAATCTTGGAAGTTCCGAACCTTCGGCCAATAATCTCACCCGGAGCCCAGAGCCCGTTGTTGATAATCTATACTATTAGAACATAAGCATTTTTTTGAAGGAATCCCTTCAAATTGAAATTATTACATGAAATGTCATTGGTCTTAAGAATTTTGAATAAATAAACAAAAAATTGAAGAAAAGGCGATTTTTGTCATTAAACTTCTTTAAAACGCTCGGACCTGTTTTCTGGTCGGGTTTGACCCAAAAAAATGTTAGAGGTCACGGGTTCGAGTAAAAGTTTGGTGTTTTATTGGAATTTTTAACCAATTAATTTTAATAACAAGTGCGAATCTGATTATTCGGAAAGAGAAATTACAAAATTAGAATATCTGATTCTTAAATTATTCGGTTATAGAAATTGTAAATTACACAAATTAAAATAAATGATTTCCTTGATAATTGAATAAAAGATCTTTCAAAAAATCATATTTGTTAAATAGGATTGTTAGATATATCTTCAATGTAAAGATCTATTATTTGAGTATTTAGGAAATAATTTGATTTTAAATAAGAAATCGATTATATATTTAGGAAATAATTTAATTTTCAGATGAGAAATCCATAAAAAAATTTTATTTTTAAATAAGAAATCGATTATATATAATTGGGAAATATTTTGAATGTTAAAAAAATCATAAAACAAAATTGAGTTTTAAATAAAAATCGATTATATATTTTTTTAAATATCTAACAACTATTTTATTTGAAAAACTAAATAAACTAGAGGAATTCCTTCAAATACCAACAAAAAAAGTTTAAATTTCAAAAATACCACACACTCCCAAAAGTTCCAAAAGTATCAACCACTCTCAAATATTCCAAAAATACCACAAACATAAAAGTGTATTTTAAGGGTTTAGAATTTTAAATTTTGGGTTTTGGTTCACTAAATAGAGTTTAGGATTTAGTTTTGAAGGGGTAGAGTTTGGTTTTGGGGTTTTTGGATTTAAATTTGAAGTTTTAAAATTATTTCAAATTTTGTGGTATTTTTAGAACAAAAATATTTTTGTAGTATTTTTGGAAAAATGTGGTATTTTTGAAATTTTTGGAAGTGTGTGGTATTTTTGGAATATAACTAGTTTTGTGTGATATTTTGAGAATCTCCCAATAAACTATTTGCAAAAAAATTTATCACGTTGTAAAATAAAATAAAAGTTTAAATTATTTTTAACTTAAAATATTACATAAAATTATTTATCTATCTAATTTATTTCTATTTAAAAAATTATTTTCCTAATTATTTTAATCTGAAATTAATTTTAAATCTATTTAACGTGTCATATTTTATTCCGAAATTTATGGTATGTATATATGTTTGTTAAGAAAATATTACTATATAATAAACATTCTCGATAATTATTATTTCTAAAATTTATGGTTTATTATGTCTATAAATACTACCAATTTTTCATAATTCTCTATGTTTTAGGGTTCTTATTTTTTTTAGATTCCGTGTTACATTACCTTTTTTCCCGTTTGTTATTTTTTCTATTGATTCTTTGTGTTGTGTTGTTTTGCAGGCACTTATCATATTTCAAATTTTTCTTCCATTCTGAATTTTTAGTTGCTCGAATGTGTTATTCGGTTAAATGTATTACTTATAATTCTACACGGTTTTGCTCATCACATTCATGTTTCATTTAGATTTGGGGTCACATCTACTATTTTTTTGTTTTGTTTTTATTTCATTATGCATATCATTGGTAATGGATTTTACGAGACTTTGAACAAAAAGGCCAGATTAGACCTTGAACATATCATTGATTGTTACTTTTTGTTCACAAAAAACTGTTGATATTGAGTTTCCCTGAATTTGTTTTGTTAGATGGCTTTGATGACTCCGTTTGTTTGATTGAGTCTTCATTTCTTTAAATATTGTGATTTATCACAATTGTCACCTTTTAAAGACTTATTTCAAATTTTCTTGCATCAAGGTCTTCTTCAGTGTCATTGTTTACAAACTTTGCAGAGACGACAAGAACAACTAACCACTTCATAAGGATTTGAACCAAATACCGTACATGTACAACGAGAAGGCTATCTCTCTCTAGACAAAGCTTGTAAAGATAGTTTGTACAGAAAAACTGATATTCTTAAAAATATCTAGATACCTTTAATAAATAAATATCTAAACCTTATTAACATTTTCGATAATTTATGAATTTACATGAAAGTATCTATATTTTAGGTAACTTCTTAGGTATTATTGTTCCCTCTCCAAACTTTATAAGTAAATATATTTTATGTAACTTCTTTAGATATCATTGTCATTAGTTAATCACATGTTTGAACCAATCAGAGATGAGTTTTGGTTATTAAAATAGAATTTTTGTAAACATTTCGATGAAAGTTTGTTAACATATATTTTCCAAAAATTTTTGTTTAAAACTTTGTGGTTTCTTAAAATATATCATATATATTGATTTCTGGTTGTATGTATAGTTACATTTTATTAATAATATTTTAAATTTTGTTTTATGTTGTACGACGGATTAAATTCAAACCACCAATTCGATTAATAATATTTTAAATTTATTTTATTATGTATGACAGGTTAAATTCAAATCACCAATTCTATCAATAATGTTTTAAATATATGTAATTAATCTCTTATGCAATTTTTTCAAAAAAAAATTTAACATAATAAATACTTTTAACTATTTTATTTTTATTTTGGAAATAAAACAATTTAAATTATTGCTTGCAAGAATTGTTTTTTTAGGACACTGTTATCACATGTCTTAAAATATATATTTTAATATCTTATTATATAAAGCGGAATGTCGAATAATTATAACTCACCAGATGGTGACACGTGTCAGCTTTAACTTTGATGATTGTGACACGTGTCAAAATTTTTTGAAAATTAGTATTTTTGTTATTTTAATTTTTATATATCAAAAAATAGAAGAATATTCTATTAAAAGTAAATTTATTAATACACTTATTACATGGATTTTTAAATAAATTTAATTGAATGAAATTTAATAATACAAATTATTAGTTTCATAATTAAAATATTTGTTTTTCCCGCATATAATGCGGGGTATTTATCTAGAAATAAAATATTTAGTATGACATTTAGTGAAATTATAAAATTGGTCATATGAAAGTGTTTGACCAGTATTGTATACACATAACAATAACGAAATTACATCGTTGGAGAAACCATAACATACATTTTACATAGCAGAACTACATAGTGTAATTACTTAGTTATCTTACTCAATACACATATTACATCGTATACAAAATAAAATAAAAACAACACAAATGCTAACCTTACACAAATTTATTAAGTTGACCAAAATTTAAAAATATCAAAAAACATTTATCATGCGCACAACGCAGATTAGTAACTAGTATTATTAAGGCGTAAATGACTCCTTTCAAAGATTCAAACTAGTGACCTTGAACACTCTTTGGAGTGCTTCAACCACTAGATCAAAATTTCTTGGTAGAATAAGCTTTTTGCTTGTGATTTCTCTATAGTCGACTTTTCAAAGGAATTTTAATATATAATATATATAATAGCTTATCTACCATATATTAAAATTCCTTTTTTTATCTCTCTTATATTTTTATAAAAAAAGAAGGAATTTTAATATATGATAGATAAAAAAGAAGAAAACTATATGTACGTCTACAAAATCATATCGTAAAATTAAGGAAGTTTTATAAAAACGTATTTTCTTATGCCAAAGTTTTGTGATATGTAATACCATATTTCTCATTTTCTTAACATTTTATCTTCATAATATATTTTCTTTCATTTTTCTACATAGTTATATTATTTAAAATTTTAACCTAGTAAAATATTTTCCTTCCTTTTTCTATTAACATTTTACTTCAAGTTTTTCAAAGAAAGTTAAAGAATGGGTCGACGAATTTGTTTCCCTCCACGATCCAGCTTTAAATTTTCTTATCTTTCTTGACAGATAAAGAGGAAAAAAATTGGGTATAACTATTTTTCACTCTTTCACCCGAACTTTTGTCCCCTCTAATCTACATTAAATATGTCTCACATACTATAAAATTTATTAATTTTTCATAATAAGCAATAAATCGTGTTTATCCTAATTAACCAAAAAATTGTCTTTTCTTTAATTGCGTTTGTGATTAGCCCGAGTCCTAATCAAACCCGACTTTTGCCCCAATTTGTATTCCTGACCCGAATTTTTGTCAAAAGATAAATAATCCATCTCGAAACCTCTAGTTCAATTAGAGTGTCTTAAGTTAACCCAAAAAAAGAATCCAAAATCGATTTGGGAAAAACGTGAAGACGGTGTTCTAAGTGTGATATATTCTCGTTGTGATTCCACAACTGAGATGATGGCGAGAAGGAAGAGACTTATTTCTCGGCAAGAGAAGAGACCACCATTAGAGTAGTCAAGGACTACTAGCGCCGGCCCCGCCCCAATTGGAGAAGCTAGTGAATAAGGAGCACGTTGACATAGAACTCATTCTTTCTCATTCACCTTCGAGTTTCAAGTCCGCGAGAATTGCTACGAACCCCAATTTTATGTTTCTCCAATTCATTTTTGTGTGTTTTTAACTCGAAACACTCTAACTGAACTAAAGGTTTCGAGATGAGATAATTATTAAATTTGAGCTTTTGACACAAATTTGGGCCAGAAATACAAAATTGCGTAAGAAACCGGGTTTGCGAATGCTCAAGTTCAATCACAAAAGAAATTAAAGAAAACACAATTTTCTGGTTAATTAGGGTAAACAAGATTTATTGCTCATTGTGAAAATTTTATGAATTTTTATAGTCTTTGTGGCATATTGAAGAGAACTTTATTCAAATGTAAATTAGAGAGCTCAAAATTCAGGTAGAAAAGTGAGAAATAGCTTTGATTTTTGGATTGTGGGAACACATATCACCCTCGGTCGGACCGTCATGATTTAACCCAACTCACATGAAAAGATGATATCCAGACCAGGTCCAGCCCACTAAGTCACGCTATGGTTCAGCCCACGGTGTGATTCAGCTCTCCACAGAGGCTTTAGTACTCCTCGTTGTCAGTTCAACTCTCCACGATGGGTTTAGCTCTCTTTAGTGTGGGTTCAACTCTCCCCGTCGTGAATTCAGCTCTCATCGCCTTGAGTTTAACTCTCTATAGTGTGGATTCAGCTCTCATCGTCGTGGGTTCATCTCTCCACGGTGGATTCGACTCTCTATGGTGAATTCAGCTCTCTGCTATGGATTCAAATATTCTTAATATGAGTTCAGCTCTCCTCGTTGTGATTCAACTCTTTTTGACATGGGTTCAACTCTCTTCGGCATGGAAAAGCTCACTGCGCTATCAACCATGTTGGACCGTCGTGACAAGCCAAAAATAATTTTGGGCCGGGCCAACCCCATTGAGCAAATTCGCGGGAAAATCAGCTCGAGATGTACTAACTTTCGAAGAGCGCGTTGTCTTCATGACAGATCTGCCATTACAAAGAATGAATCAAAGGGAAATAGGAGCACTAAATGGACTTAATGAGGGTTCTTTAAGAGGACTGAAAGAAATAGTATAAGTATAGGAGAGAGGACTATGAAAAAGAGGTTCTGAAATTTTGTAAGCTTAATAGCATTGTAACAAAAGCATTCTAAAATAAAACATATCGTTTACAAATACTTATTGAAATTCGATGATTTTAGTGCGAAACAAATTTCCACACTCACAAAGATCACACAAATCCTATATTAAAAAAAGATTCTACATTTACATAACCAACGATCCACTTTGAATTCTAATAAAAAAATATCAAAATAACAAACACTAGACCATTGATCATCCTCGACGTCCATCCAAATCACAATACAATATATTATCCATTATACATTATAAACACCTCATAAAAAGTTGATACATTATTTAACCTCACTTATACATCCATATAGGCATGCATCATTTTTAGTGATCTTACATGCAAACATAATTATACATCTTAACATAAACTAAAACATTATTCATAGTAGATATACCATATAATAGTTATATAATATGATCAAACATACATAAACTAAAGTTTTCCAGCAAGCATATGTGCCTTGTAATAAACATTCTTCACTT
>OVAV01002802.1:0-10696 GCA_900406375.1 Iberis amara
ACATCCAGCAACCCAACACTTAACAACCAATGTTTTTGTATGAGATACGTCTACATCATAATCAAATTTATCCCTCAATGCAAGAAGTTTCAGTCGTCTCACCAACTCGGATTTACTCTCGTCTCATTGCCCTACCGCAAGGTGTAGCGAATCNCTCATTGCCCTACCGCAAGGTGTAGCGAATCATCTCCGACCTTAAAACCTCCAGATTCACATTGCACTGGCTCATCGACCATTTATGAGATCTCTTCTTTGGAGGTAGCGTCGTTGAATCTTCGTCTTCTACTGTAGACTCACCGTATGAGCTGAAGTTATCATCTTCAGACGACGCACCATCCGAGTCGTCGAACATATCAAATCGGCTGTCAAATTCATCATCTTCTTCGATTACTTCATCTTCTCTGCCTACTTTCTCTTTTTTCCTTCCACTTTACTATAGCAATCATTGTCATTTTCCTCAAAACGGACACCATCATAACCTTCACCGTAATCATCGCTATTAGATTCAATGTCTAGGGTTCTCTTTCTGAGCTAAAACTATATAACTTTTTACTATTCTCTCTTGCTCCGTCATTCGGACTAACTTCGCCATTTTTTTCTCCGTAATCTCCACACAAAGACGTACATGTTCGATTTTCCATAGGCTTAGAAAACCTTGCAACTGTCGAGTATTAGAGACATAAACAAGTGGAGTATCGTGCGCCATTTTTTTTTCAAAGCTTTATTCGAGAACATGTAGCTTAGTTGAATATGATGCCTCGACTCACTCAATCTCGTAATCATCGAATAACAACTTTTCTACTTCTTCGCATGTTGTTTGCCAATCCATAAGCAGAACTCTACATCTTCTACTGTCGGCGTCAAATACATATCTGTTTTTCTTAACCCAATTACCGGAAACAATAAGTACGCGATCCATAAGCCCTCAGAGAAAGATGAAGAATAAGATGAAGAAGATAGATGGAGAAGATGATTACTGAAGAAGAATCCGAAAAAAAAATTCCACACCCTCTTTCTAACTTTGAACCTTCCACATCATCATCCGCAATGGATGATGACATGGAAAAAAGATAAGTCAGCCGCAATACGAACACATAACTCAGTCTAAGTAAATCAGCCATTAAATACAACGTAAGTCAATTGGAAGGTGAATGCTACTCTAGTAATTAATCTTTCGCTAATTAATCAGTAGTAATAAGGCTGGAAACCATAAGTCAGCTCTATTGTCAACTAAATCAGCAGTCACATTAATGTTATTCTAGTAATTAATCTTTCGCTAGTAGGTCAGTCGTAAACACACGATGAGTTAAACGTTAATCCAGTTGTTTACGGGTGAGTATAGGTAGCTCAGCCGTATTAACATCCAATAAGTCAGTCGTTCATTAAATAACTCAGTCAGCCGATGATCATTAAATCAGCCGGCAAAATATAACTCAGCCATTTCATAACTATAACTCAGTAAAATTTTTGACAAGTCATCCCGCTAGAGTATAAGTCAGCTGTAACTTGAGTGCATAAGTCAGTCGTTTTCATGTAAGTCAACCAAATTTTCGTATCTAAGCCGTAACGTAGGCTGACTTATGACCGTAAGTCAGCCTTTTACACATAACTCAGCCAGTTTTTGTAAGTAAGCCGTCACGAGCGGTTGACTTATGTCCGTAAGTCAGCCAATTTCCCTTAACTCAGTAGCCTTTATTAACTCAGCTGCAAAGTAACCATAACTCAACTATATCTTAGTAAGTAACGCTTCACGGCTGCGTTCATTAATACACGTCAGAGAATCCTTCGTGGCGAATGCCATTCCTGTAAATACGTTTTTGTTACAACGTAATAGAAGGGCACGCTGGGCATTTAAAAAAATACCAGTAATAAAAAAAAAAAATTGTATGGTTCTAGTCATATGTACTAAAATGTGTGCTAGTTAAGCTAACTTTCCTAAAAATTATCAACCGATTATTGATTTCATTATTTATTGTGTGTAAAAATTCTTTCATTATTCTTATTGTTTGTATTTCGTTCACAAACGAAAACGAACATGCAATTTGAATTTATTTTTTCAGACTCTCCGTATTGAATATCTTTTCTTTTTATTTCTTATTTTTTGTGTATTCTGGTTTGAGAACTTTGTTGAACTTTGTTAGACACGTTTTTCATTTATCAAATTGTTCACAAGTAAACATGAAATCCTTTTCTGTATTTTTTTTTGAAACTTTGTTAGACCCCTTTTTGTGTAATATTATATTGACTTTAAACTTTTTGATGAGCTAAAAGACAGATTGATTTTTTTGTAATCTCAACTTAACCAGCCATAGTTAATTCTATTACTTTCTTCTAGTTGTGCGTGTGCCAATAGTTTAAAGTTTTATCCTCAGATATTGTTATAGTTCGTCATTGTTGAGTGTTTGTCTCTGTGAAACACTCAACAGTGTCTCTGGAAGACTTGATTCTTAGTGCGGGTGGCAAGACATTGTCATCAAATGATGTACTGTCACACCTGTCTGTGGCAAACTTGCTTATTAGTGTGGGTGGGGATAGCAAGACTAAGTTTCTGCCCTCATTAATCAATCCTCAATACATAGAAAATGCATGGTAAATAAAGTTTAAAGCACATGTTTTCTTTTTCACTTAACTAATTGTTATTTTCACCATTGTATTCATAGGTTCCACATTACTCATGGAGTTGCAAGGACGATCAGAAATATTCTAGAAGCAGATTTGAAGGTCTTATACTTCAATTGGAGTAACACTCCTCAAGACGTTACCAATAGGTGGTTTAAGGCATTTGTTGTAAGTTTACTAATTAAATGTAGTCTCTTAATAGATTTTTGTTACTATAACTTTTGTTTATGTTGATACAGGTTTTTTAAATAATTTTTCAAAATTCTTTGTAGCAACATCTCAATTGGGATATTGTGCACACTGAGATCATTCGTAAGAAGTTTAAAAAGAAAATGGCTAAACAACGACGAGGTTTAGTTGGGGATTGGAATAAACGATCCAAAAAACCTACTTGGATGGGGCTCACGGTATGGAACAAATTTGGTCAACATTACAAGAGTAAAGAACATGTGACTAAGAGTGCGAAGGATTTAAAGGTGAAATACCCCTAAAGATGGTTTCGGGATTCCTCTGAATTGTATGGGGCAGAAGTCATTTATCTGTTGCAAATATGAATTGGTAAACCATTTTTAACATAAAATTTAACTTTTGAATACACATTTTTGACAAGTTAACATCCATAATTTAATTTAATGTGTAGCATTCTGAAACGAGAGAATTTCCTTCGCACATTGAGCTTCTCGAGGACACACAAGAGGAAGTCTAGTGGTTTTATTATTGATCAGGAACTGTTCAAATTTTAGAAATAGTTAAGAAGAAAGCTGAAGAGAAATTATCTCAAATGTTGGTATCCGATGACAGGTTTAAGTCAGTGCTATCAAAGACGGACATGAACGACTTTTAAAAATTAGTATCATTTTTCATTCGTTTATTTGAATATTATTACTCTGTTAGAATAGTTCTCTAATACATAAGTTGTTCTTGTTAAGAGAGGACGCCGTTATGGTTTTGGTTCAATTTCCGATTGTGTATCTACATCGACCACTCCAACTCCCGCTATTGTAACTCTTCAAACACAACTCTAATCAACTCAAAGTAAGCTCCAAGGTACTTAAGAAATTGTGACACAATAAAAGGCATATTTTGAAGCATAAATTGCAGCTGTGAAAGCAGAAATGAAAGCAGAGAGTGATGCTCGGTTTATAGCTCTTGAAGAGAGATTGTTTTCTCAAATATGATTATAAGTTTATATTTTGTATACATCTTGAAGATGAAAATAGTATTTTTCTGTTAGGAAGGTTTCAATAGATTAATGACATATAAGGTCATTTTGTGTTTGTTATGTTTTTTGAACCTAACTACAAGTATTTAAAAATTTGAATATTGATGATCATCTCCAATTAATTTTTGATATTTTTATTTTTTATACATTTAAAAAAATTATAAAAATTAGATTTATAAATATAATTGTCATTTATGTTGGTGTATTAACGACATAATATTAAATGTAGTTCAAATACCAACTTTTAAAATTTGAACAAAAAAAAAAAAAGAAATGTTGTTAATCGAAAATAAAATTGTCGCTCAAGATATGCGTTGGTAACGTGTCACTAAGTACCCACACAAAATATAAATCAGTGATATGTTGTTGACTAACGACATTAAAGATGTTGTTTAGTACCGATAAATAAGTGACACATATGTTTATGTTGCTAATTAAAGACATAATAGACGTTGTTTAGTAACGATAATTAAACGACATATATTTTTTCATTGTTAGTTAACAACATATAAGGACACACATGTATTGCGGCACGAGTTTAACGACGTTGAGATAGTTGTTACTAAAACGTTGTTAAGCTTGATTAGAGTTGTAATAAAGATGTTATTGACTGATGTTTTTTGTCTGTTTTCTTTTAGTGTACTTAGTTTCAGTGTTTTTTAAAAAATTGAAACATATGTATTGGCCAGTCAGTAAAATTTATATGTTTATCTTATAGTGGTACATTATAGTAGCCACTATTGTATTTTTTATTTTGGATGGAGGACCTACTTTAATTCTACTATGATACTTTCAATCTATATTGGTTATATATGTTAAGTGATTATTATTTTGTTAGCATAATATCAAAATATTAGATTAATGTGCATAACAGCATAACCCTAATTAAGTTGTAGAAAAGACAAGCTATAGAGTGTGAAATGGTTTTATATGTCTCACTTCATCACCAAAAAAAATCAAATAACACTGAACCAAAAAACTTAATAATATAATCAACAAACACATAGATTCAGATGTTGTCATTCTTTGCCATTACATTGATTATTATTTTGGTAATGTATGTTGTTGGCTGTCTTACTATGTGGTTGTGGTAAAGTGAAAGTTGAGTGCTCTAGTTTTAGGAAAGTCAGTTGTTTCATGAGATTTACAAAAGATCATATAAGCTTTGGCCAAAAGAGCTAGGCTTAATAATAATGTCATTCGAACTTGTGAAATATATATTTAATTATTGTTTTTTATTTTAATATTTATTATCTGTATGTAAGAAAATATTTTATAAAAATAAATCGATTGTGATTTTTTTACTTTTATAGTTATATGTATGTGTGAAATGTTTGCGTATTAAAAAAGTAAACGTCAAAGAAATCACTATTTGTGTACATTGTAATGACTATTAAACGAAAAACAAGATCAAAACCAAAATAGAAAACTGAAACTGAACAAATCGAAACTTAAACTAAACCAAATAGTATTTCAAATAGGAACAAATGGTTTTAGTTTTAATAAAATCAAAAATAACTGAACCGCAAACCCAGAACGTCCATCTCTTGTTTCCCAAAAATCACTCTCCTTATAAATATTAAATGATTTGACCTCTATTTTTCTAGTTTAATTAAAGAAAAAAACACAATTTTATAAAACTCTGATGAAACGCTGCTAAATACTCGCAGATGAAAAGTTAAGTGCGTTTTTTCTCTTTTGTAGTTACTTTTTCAATCATAAAAAACACAGCAATTAATGCTCGATCCTCTAAACAAAAAAACACAAATTTCACGTACCAAATTATGAATGGAGATATAACAATAATTTTGAAAATACGAAGTTAAAAACCGAACCATTGTTGTCTCCTATTCATTACCTAAAAATGTTTCATAAAACTTTTCCGGTTGAACCTTCTTAAAATTTCCACCAGATTTTTATACGCTAATTTTTAAGAATTTAAAAATGAAGGTACAACCCTTTGAATCTTTCTTTCCATTGGTTTCAAGAAAAAAATATACCCATACTTTTGAAAAGTTTTAAGTGCATGAGTACAAAACTTTTTTGAAATAGAAACTGTCAAATATATTTCAAAAACATTTTTCAGAGGTACCTTTTGTATGCAAAAATTTAAATGTTTTCTAAAGATTTGAATTTTAAAATTAGTGAGTTTTTTTTTTATAATTTCTATCCAACGATTTCAGTTTCATCCTAACTTAGCTCGCTTGCACACTCTACTTTTTAGTTTGTATATCTTTTTGTACATTTTTTAAATTATTTTTCAACATTCCATGTTCATATGTGGTTTGTTTTATTGTAAGGAGCAAGACAACGGAAAAAGATGGTGTATTAATGAGTGCAAGACCCAAACATCTGAAACAACCAAACCCAGTGAGTGATCCTAAGAGAAAAGCTACTCTTAAAAGAGAAAGAAGAATAAGAACAAGCTGAAGAAGAACCAATGTCAAAAATTTCAGTAAATAAATTTCTATTGTTATTATTTTTATTAACATCATATATTTTTCCAATGAGTTATGTGTTAATTTTTCTTCTGTGAGGTATTCAGCGATGGAAGTATTATCACTATGGATTGGAAAACAAGGAGCTTAATCGACGAATCTATAGTCCAATATAAGGTTAATATTATAAATATAATTACTAATAATTAACTAATAAGCTAACTTTGGCTTATTATATTAAAAGTCAAACTAAGAATGACAAATTTTCTTTTCAAAATTTTAACATTTCCATCAAATTCATAAGAGACACTGGAATTTTTAAAGATGTGAAATCACGACCAGGATGTGGGTAGAAAACCACTGGAAACTCATAACGTTCGGGCAATAGCCCCTTTGGGGATTGTCATAGAAGATCTCACACAGTTCGATGAAACTAGATTGATAAAAAATTATTTATTTTATTTTGACATAAATTAATTAATTATAATTATAAAGTTTAATTTATTTCAAAATTTTTAGGGAATTTATGAAGTTTCGCATTTTACAACCAATGAAATAGAAGAGAATGCTCTCCTAGTCTCCGGAAGGGGCACGGCAAATGGGATCGATTTACTTGTGGCTCAGAATTCGTGGGGAGTGAGATTCGACAACAACGGTTAAGATATATTGGTCTACTCGCACAAGAAAGCTTATGTATTAAAGAGGAAAATTAAGGACATCTGAAATACGTTGTTATATAACGACATCATAAAGACAGAAAAATGATGAAAATTTTTTCATATCGTTGATATGTTGTTTTTTTAACAATGAACATCAACGTCTCTAACTGAAAACGCTTTACCCACACTGTAACAACATATATCATTATATGTTATTATCGTGTCGTTAAAATTAACGACACACGGGACCTATGTTTACTTACCTACAACCTAAACACATAGTTAGCTATATGTTGTTATTATGTTGTTAAATTACAAACATGTTTGCACCTAACTTTGTAACCACATTCAACAAAATTATTAACAAAATTAATATATGTCATTAATTTTCCAGTGTATCGTTGTTAGTACCTCTTTAATTTATAAAATTTCTCTATATAAAATATTATCAACCAATTATTTAATTCTTATTTGTTGTTTGTATTAATTCTTTCATCATTCTATTGTTTATATTTCGTTCAAAAATAAACATGTGATTTGATTTTTTTTTTTTAAGTCTCCTTGTTGAATATCTTTTCTTTTTTCATTTCTTAATCGTTTTTGTATTTTGGTTTTGGAACTTAGTTAGACACTTTTTCATGTCTTAAAATGTTCACAAATGACTTTAAACTTTTTGGAACTTTGTTAGACCTATTTTTGTGTAATCTCATATTGACTTTAAAGTTTTTGATGAGCAAAAAGACATTGATTTTTTTTTGCAATCTCAACTTAACCAGCCATAGTTAATTCTATTATTAAATAAATAAGATATGTAATTATATTTTCTTCTAGTTATGCGTGTGCCAATAGTTTAAAGTTTTTTTTTTTGTCACAAATAGTTTAAAGTTTTATCTTCATATATTGTTCTAATTCGTCATGTTGAGTGTTTGCCTCTATTAAACAACTTATCTTTTTTTCTTAAAAATTTATGTAACTTTGCTCTCCCTTATTTAGTATATAACTACATATATATGGCTGATTAGTTTATTATTCTTTTCAGATATGACGTTTCAAAGAAACACGGTGAAAGATTATATGTATCTTAGAAAAAAATGGAATTCTACTAACAACAACGATTCTTAGCATGAGTCCACATTTTTCATCTCAACCAACAATTACAACTCGGGAACCAGCTACAACATCTCGTATTGGTGGCTCATTTACCGAATATGTACCACCATCTTCAAGGTGTATACAAAATCTAAAATTATAATAAGATTTGAGAAATCAGATTATAATCTAAGTAAACTTCGTTTCGATTTTTGTTTTAAATATTAGAACATATGTATTGGCTAGTCAGTTTAATTTAAATATTTGAGTTATAGTGGTACATTATAGTAACCACTCTTGTATTTTTTTATTTTGGGCGGAGGACCTATTTAAATTCTACGATGATACTTTCAATCAATATTGGTTATATATGTCAAATGATTGCTATTTTGTTAGAGTAATACCAAACCTCATGTTACATTAATGTGAATAAGACTAATTAAGTAGTAGAAAAGACAAGCTATAAAGTGTGAAATGGTTTTATATGTCTCACTTCATCACAAAAAATCAAATAACACTGAACAAAAAACTTAATAATATAATTTACAAACACATGGATTCAGATGTTGTCATTCTTTGCCATTACGTTGATGAGCTTTTGGAATTGTATACTGTTGATTGTCTTATTATGTTCCTGTGGTAACGTGAAAGTTGAGTGTTCTAGTTTTAGAAAAGCCAGTCGTTTCATGAGATCTACAAAAGATCATATAGGCCTTGGCTGTAAGAGCTATGTCTAAGTGGTAATGTGATTCCAAGTTGTGAAAATATATTTGATTTTTGTTTTCTATTTTAATATATATTATCTGTATGTAAAAAAATATTTTATTACAAAATAAATCGATTGTGGTTTTTGAGTTATATGTATGTGTGAAATATTTGCGTATTAAACAAGTAAAAATAAAAGAATCACCTTTTGTGTACATTGTAATGACTATTAAACAAAAACAAGATCAAAACCAAAATAGAAAACTGAAACTGAACCAAATCGATACATAACCGAAATCAAACCGTATTTCAAATGGATCAAACGGTTTTAGTTTTTATAAAACCAAAAAATCGAATCGTAACCGAACCGTAAACCAGAATGCCTATCTCTTGTTTGCCAAAAACTCACTCCCCTTAAAAATACTAAAGGATTCCATTTAACTTATATTTTTTCTAGTTTAATTAAATAAAAAAACAAAATTTTTTAAAGATCTGATGAACCGCTGCTAAATACTAGCGGATGAAAAGTTAAGTGTGTTTTCTCTTTTGTAGTTACTTTTTTTCCATCATGAAAGATGCACTACAATTAATGCTCCTCTAAACAAAAGACACAAATATCACATTCAAAATCATGAGTAGAGATATAACAGTGATTTTGAAAATACGCATTTAAAAATCGCACCGTTGTTGTCTCATTAAAATTTTCCGGTCAAACCTTCTTCAAATCTTCACCAGATTTATACTACGCCAAGTTATAAAAATTTAAAAATGAATGTACAATCCTTTGAATCTTTCTTTTCCTTGGTTCCAAGGAAAAAAAAATATACCCATACTTTTGAAAAGTTTTAACTGCATACGTACAAATATTTCTTGAAATAGAAATTATCAAATATATTTTCTAAATATTTTTCAGAGTTACCTTTTGTAAGCAAGAATTTGAATTTGAATGTTTTCTAAAGCTTTTAAATTTTTAAAATAGTGATTTCGTTTATATTTTCTATCTAACGACTTCAGCTTCATCCTTATTTAACTCATTTGGACACTTTATTCCCTAGACTAGCCCAAATCTTTCTATTTTTATACTCCCTCTGTTTCATATTATATGTAGTTTAAGGTTTCTACACAAATATTAATAAAGTTATTTAATTTTAAGTTTTTTAAGATAAAAACCGCATTCCAAAACAAACCAACCAATAATAAATCATTCTGCAGAATATAAAGGGTCACAAAACATAAAAATACATTAAATTTTACATTGAAAAGTGAAAACAACAATCTTTTTGAAACAAATTATTTTTCCTAAACCTACAATTATTGTGAAACGGAGGGAGTATATGTTTAAAGTATAAATATGTGTACATGATTATAAATAAGGAAAAAATCTTATCACATTAAAAATGATAGTATATAAAATAACAACTATATTCTAAGTAAAAAATTATTTAGAATATAAACAATTAAGTATAAGGATTTTACTAAAACTAAAAATCCTTTAATTTTAAGAGAATATATTTAAAACTAGAGCACTCAACTTTCACTTTACCACAACTTACTTTAAAATATTTTTTAAATCAAAGGATTTTTAAAATAATTAATTAAGCTCAGATGTCGTTCTAGTTAAATTAAAATTCTAAAAAAAAATTAATTTGTTGTAATTTTGAAACAATAATATTTTTGTGATGCTTTTTGAACAATTGAGACTATTTGGTATTTTAGAATCGAAACTAAAAAAATATCATTTTGGAAAATGCACCTAAATAAATTGATCTATACAGGTTTTTTATTTTTATTCATTAACTTTTTTGAAAGAAAAAAAGAGTGAAATCGCACTCTACATGATGTAAAGTAGTACTTTTGGTGCATTCTCCTATTTCTCGTGAATTTTTATTTTCCTTCACAATTTTACCGCACTTTTTTAAACAATTTTTTGGGAAAATTCCATATTAATACACCAAATGTATTCC
>OVAV01002804.1:0-10695 GCA_900406375.1 Iberis amara
AAAAAAACTGCTATCAGCAAAAGACCAAGTGTTTAATTGGGTTAAACTGAGTATTGGTGATGGGCTTACTTGTTCTTTTTGGGAGGACAACTGGTCCCCTTTTGGAAAGCTCTCTAATTTCCTTCAGGTCTCAGCTTTTGGGTATTGCGGCATCCCTCAAAATTCCTCTCTAGCTAGCTTATTCCGTAATGGACGCTGGTACCTTCCCCCTGCAAGATCAGAGCGTATGTGTCTTCTTCATTCTCATTTGACAACTATTGCTTTTTCAGACTCGGCAGATTACTATTATTGGGAAATAGATGGCTTACCCGTCCAACATTTTTCCACTGGTTTATTCTATAATATTCTCCGAGTGGCATCACCCTTACTCCCCTGGACTCGTCTTATTTGGCTTAAAGGAGGTATCCCAAGGCACATGTTCCTATCTTGGATGTTCTACTTAAACCGTTGTCCCACAAGGGACCGGCTTCTTAGTTGGGGTTTACGTACAGATCCTCTCTGTCTTCTATGCAATGTAGAGGATGAATCGCGGGACCACTTGTTCTTTCTCTGTCCTTTCTCATCCTCTGTATGGTCCTCTCTTGCTGCTAGATGTGGTCTTCAAGCTACTCCATCTTGGACTGATTCTATCTCGGCTCTATTAAATCTTCATGTTTCATCAGTTAAGTATCGCCTTGCAGGTCTTGTTTGGCATGCATGCATCTATGCTCTATGGTCTGAGAGAAACAACCGTCTCCACAGCCAGTTGTTTCGTTCTACTTCTTCCATCTGCTCTTCCATTGATGTAACTGTTAGAGCTCGCTTAACTGGATTGCGACCTCAAAATCCTACTCTTATCTCCAAGATGATGCAGATTTGGTTGTCCTCTCCACCACAACACTAGAATCGCAACTCGTATCTATCTGGTTACCTGCGATTCTCTATTTTCTCGACTTCCACCATGGTTCAAAGTTGATTTCCTCATCTGCAAATTTCTATCGAGTGTTAATTAGGCCTGGGTTGGGCTATATCGTTTAATTTTCTCTTCTATTACCTATTTGGGGCTAAGATACACTGCCTGGGCTGGGCTATATTGTATTTTTTCTTTTAAATATCAATAGAAAAATTCCCTTCAAAAATATGAGATGGCATTAAATAATCATATAGTATAAAAATATACATTAGATACAAAATTATTGTGTCATAACAATTTAATAATATTTTCAATCAGATATGCTAGAATCTTGCCATTTTTGATGGGTTTTTTTTGGTGTCAACTTGCTATTTTGATGTATTTATCTATAATCTTTCACAAATTAGTTTATGGACAAGAAACAATCTCCATATAATAATAACATATCATTAACTATACTGGGCCATGAATAGTGTAATAGTTAACACATAAAGCCTGAAGCCCATAATAATCTATGCTTCAATATATTGGGCTGGGCCGTAAGTGATTTAGCCTACTAATTTTAGTCACATTTATTTGGAGAGAATGTATAGGCATTCGGATTTTCGGGTCGGATTCAGATCGAAAAGTCCAGATTCGAATTTTTCGGATATAGGAGTTTACTACTTATATAAGATCCAAAAATTTTTGGGTCGGGTTCGGATTCAGGTTCGAGTCGAGTCAACACTATAAAAATCGATTTATACTCGAAATTTTTCGGATCCAATAAATTCGTATGTACCCAAATGAATTAAAATGCATGAAATCTATAAAAATACCAAAATTATTAAAAATACCAAAAATAGTTAATATAATTTTTGGCTTTATGCCATTACAAACCATTATATCTTCCAAATAACAAAACAAAAACATTTTCAAAAAGCAAAATTGCTACTAGATTTTAGAAAATAAGTTGAATCGACAAACATTTTCCCTATCTAAACCCTAAATTTCACATACAAGTTAAAATTAGGAAGTGTATTTTTTGTTTAATTCATCAATTCAGGTTTTTTGGGTACCCAATCGGATATCAGGTTGGGTCGGGTTTGGGTCGGATACCCAAAAAACATTAGCCTAAAACCATTTGGATAATTGAGGTTTTCGAGTCGGATTCGATTTGGATTTTTTCGGATCAAGTTCGGTTTGAATTTCGGATTTTGAGAAATATACCCATCTCTAGTATTCATTTTTTTACTTGTTGTGGTTGAAGTGGTTACATATTTGTTGACAAAAAAGTGGTTACATATTTTAAAAAATTCAAATATTAACATTTAGGGAAATTTGTCTTGTTCGAATCTACTTTTGTACTTTGCCTACAAAAAGAAAATCTAAACTTTTGTACTTTTGTCCATCCAAATTTAACTCTAAATTATTATATAATTTTACATTACAAAAGTTTGTTTTAATCATACTTTATTAATCCAATTGATGGTAAAAATAAAATTTAACATATTTTATTGGTAATATTATTTTGCATTTTAAAAATTATATAAGCACAAACCACTATATTACAATTTTTATATTCATTCCTATGTCAAAACAATAGATTATAATATTATATAACACCTAAATATTTTTTTTCTTATATTATTTTCTATTGCTGAGATTTTTTTAATCTTTTTAAAAAGAATCATAGCTAAAAATAAAAGTAAAATCATGAAATTTACCAGTAATTGTTTTCAACAAGTTTTAGTCAAATAAACCAATATTTGTTTTGATTAAAAGAACAATTTGGATCCTCCTTTCTCTAACTTTCTTACATGTCTAGAACTAGAAAAGTGAGGTAAAACCAATGTTTTGAAAACTAGACTAGAACCAAACCAAAAAAAATTTTGGATCATGGGTCAATATAATCCGACCGAGTTCGATTGAGTTTGATTATTTTATTAAAAATTTAGATTTATATATATACAATTAGCATTAAAATAAAGTTTTGCTAATTTAATCCATACAAATAATAATATAATCTAAAACATACATTAACAATAGTAAAAACATAATATATGTCACATAAGAAGCATGAAATGTTAAATTGTGTTTTTATACATTATACATTTACAAAAATCTAAACGTTTAATGTATTATAAATTTATACACTTACCTAATATATGTCACAAAAGAAGTATAAAATGTTAAATTGTATTTTTATACATTATACATATAAAAAAATTGTTAAAAAATATTTTGTAAATTATATATATATATTGAACTGGGGTTGAACCAACCCGGATAAACCTATGGTTCACGGTTCGACCCCCGGTTCGGTCCGAGTTTAAAAACATTGGGTGAAACTCTAGATCATTAATCTTGATTCTCTCTCAGTTCTTATAGTTTTTTCAATCTTATCATCAACAAATCATACATAAACTATACTTATATTCGTATAATAAATGTAATTAGTTTAATCATTTGCAGAATTAAAGTTTTAAGGAAAAGTCAACAGATTGAACCCAAAAAAAAAAAGTCAACAAGTCAACGATGAACAGAGAATGAAGAGGAAGAAGACAAAGTCCAATATAGCTCAAAGGTCCCATAACAAGAAAGAGAGAGGAAAGAGTCTATCTTTCAAACTTTCCTTTTCATTTTCAACTAAAAAATTCATTCTTATTATTACTAAAAGACTTTTCTTGAGAAGATTATTGTCGAAAAAGTTTTGTTTTTTACTTGCTTTCTTCTCTACGAATCTTCGTTGGAGTTTTTAGCTCCCATTTTGTACGTCTTCTGGGTTTGTGTTTACACACATAAAGCTCTAATCTTTTTGTGATTTTAATCGAAAATTGTAGAGCTTCTGTCTTAATGGGAGCTTGTTTCAGCAATCGTATCACTACAGATATTGCTTCTAGTACTTGTAAGTCCCTAAGTCACTTCTCTTTCTAGTTCTTTCACACTTGCTTGCTTTATCCCGATTTAGAAAGTTAAAGATTCATTAAATCCTTGTAGAAAGATCATATGTTACCATTATTGGTAAAAAAAAGTTGACTCATCTAAAAAGATTGTCTTTTTAGAACCAAATCCTTAGATTTGAGCTGTTTTAGTTCAAATCAGAATATAAGTTGTGTTTTGAAATGTTCTAAGAGAAGGATTTATTGTAGGGCTAAGCTCAAAGTTCTTGAGTAGAGATGGAAGCAAAGGTTCATCAACAACTTCATTCTCTCATATGCCTAGAACAGAAGGAGAGATCTTACAAAATGCTAATCTGAAGAGCTTTACCTTCAGTGAACTCAAATCTGCAACTAGGAACTTCAGGCTTGATAGTTTGGTTGGTGAAGGAGGATTTGGTAGTGTGTTTAAAGGCTGGATTGATGAAACTTCCTTCACTCCTTCTAAACCAGGAAGTGGCATTGTCATTGCAGTGAAAAAACTTAACCAAGATGGACTTCAAGGTCATAGAGAATGGCTGGTTAGTCACATTATCTTCCCAAAGTTACCTTTCTTGTTTGCGAAAAAACCGAGTTTTTGGGGTTTGTACAGGCTGAGATCAACTATTTAGGTCAGCTTGATCATCCAAATCTTGTGAAACTGATTGGATACTGCTTAGAAGAAGAGCATAGACTTCTTGTATATGAGTTCATGACTCGTGGTAGTCTTGAGAATCACTTATTCAGAAGTAAGTTTCAGATATCTTTAAAGAGAATCTTGTTTTACATGATGATTGAATCTGATTATCTCCAAACAGGAGGAACATTCTTTCAGCCACTTTCATGGAACATGAGGATTCGAATGGCTCTTGGTGCAGCTAGAGGACTAGCTTTTCTTCATAATGCTCAACCACAAGTTATATACAGAGACTTCAAAGCATCTAACATCTTGCTAGATTCGGTATAAGATGAGAATTGATAGCTTTGCTTCAGAAGTGTTATCCTTAATTGTTTCTCTGTATCTGCAGAACTACAACCCAAAGCTTTCGGATTTCGGTTTAGCTAGAGATGGTCCAGAGGGTGATAAGAGCCATGTTTCTACTAGAGTCATGGGAACTCAAGGATATGCTGCTCCAGAGTATCTAGCTTCAGGTATTATATATAACCATTCTCTGTGTACTTTGATCAATCCAAAGAGCTTCAATGTATTGATGTTGTCCATTTTGGAAGGTCATTTATCGGCTAAGAGCGATGTGTACAGTTTCGGGGTTGTGTTACTTGAATTGTTATCAGGAAGACGAGCAATCGATAAGAACCAACCAGTAGGAGAACATAGTCTAGTAGATTGGGCAAGACCTTACTTAACATCCAAAAGAAGGCTTCTCCGAGTAATGGATCCTCGTCTTCAAGGTCAATTCTCATTAACGCGAGCTTCGAAAATTGCACTTCTTGCACTTGATTGCATATCTATAGATGCTAAGATTAGACCAACCATGAATGATATTGTCAAGACACTTGAAGAACTTCATGTCCAAAAGGAAACATCAAAAGAACAACAGAATCTTCAACCCAATAGTGACAACAACAACAACAGCAACAACAAATCTCCACAAGCTGTTAACTATCCTAGGCCTTCAATTATGTAAAAGGAGTGGTTTTTACTGGTTTTTAGAGATGTATATACTCTTTTACCTTCTCTCTGCTTAGGGTATTATGCTGTTTGATAGAAACAAAATGGAACAAACTTAATAGTTGTAAGCTTAGGTTTCTTGCAATTTGCACTTTCATATCACATACAAAATGTTATAAGAAAGCTGCAGAAAAGAGCAAAGCAGACAATAACATCAATCAACAATTATGCTTATCTTCCTAACAATGCAACACGATCTGGCTGGACTGCTTGAGAAAGATTGATGTCGAAAAGCTCACAACGGATAGGCATCTCAATCTCATAGAAAGGATTCTTCAAGACATAATCAGTGTAGAGTTCATATATGTATCTAAGGAGATTCTCCATGTGAGGAGTTCCAGGTTCACAAACCACAAAGAACTTTGTTCCTAAAATAAACAAAGACAAGACACAATCAAAAGAAGAACACATAAACTAAAAGGAATTGTGATGGTATCTTGCATTTACCTGGAAGCGACTGGAAACAATGGAGATCAAAAGTGTCTGCTTCAAGAAGCTCAATTCCAGAACAGCCATTAACAGGTGAAAGCTGTTGAGAAATTGCGTGCATTGAATGCCATAAACTTGCTACTCTTAAGCTATCATTCGTATCCATTCTTCCTTTTGTTCCACAATCCTGAAGAAATTTTCCCAATTTCAAACACACAAAGATCTCTTAAGTTACAAATCACAAAACTAAACCAAACTCAGTAACTTAGTAAGAATTTATCCATTTTTAGATTTCAATCTCCAAATCAAATCGAAAAAGCCTAATTCTTAACAAAACCCTAAATCCGGCGAAATTAACTTCTATTAGGAAAGTCGTAAGCTTCAATACAACTACGAGATTGAGAAAAAGAGAAAGTTAAAGAGTATCGTACCTTGTAGAATATCAAACCCCCAGATTTGTTGATAATATAAAGACTGTAAATCGCTGCCATAATTTTCGAAATCAACGAGACGATGAAGAAGACGATCAAAGATGAACTAACACAACAGATCTGTAAATGAAAAAAATAAAATAAAATTTCCTTCCCGCGAAACGACTTCGTTTAATACCGAATGTCTCAGATCAAGCCACGTCGACTATCTCTCACAGATTACATTAAAACGATGTCGTGGAGTTAAAAAGTATTGTTAATGAGCGTTTGTTAATTCGCCACGTGAGCTTCTTAACTAAAACGGTGTCGCTTATTAACTTTCTTCACCAACTACCAAAACGTTTTAGAAAAAGAAAAAAAAGTATATAAGTAGATGAACAAGAGTATAGAGAAGAAGTATCTAAAAATGGCGGTGAAGAATGAGGAGAAGTTGAATTTAACGGTGGAGATCTCTGGATTACGTTTCACGTATCCTGGAATCGACGGTCATCCACCTCCGGGATCTAAGCCGCTTATCGAAGATTTCTCTCTCAAACTCAATTCAACCGATCGGTGTCTCCTCGTTGGATCTAATGGCGCAGGTAAATTCATTTCACTTTGAAATTATGTGTGTATGTGTGTGTAGGATCTGATTTTTTACGATATTTTTGATTGAGATTAGGAAAAACAACGATTCTGAAGATATTAGGTGGGAAACATATGGTGGAGCCGCACATGGTTAGGGTTCTAGGTCGATCGGCGTTTCACGATACTGGTTTGACATCTTCTGGTGATCTCTGTTATCTCGGTGGCGAGGTTCGTGATTGATTGTGAATGTGAATGTGAATGTGAATGGATGACAAATTTAGTGCTCGTTTGGATTTAGAAATGCTGAATCCTGACTAATGATTTGAAATGTGAATAAATGCCTAAATCAAGAATCCGTTAATTTGTGTTTTTCAATCTAAGTCAAGAATCTGTCAATTTGTTACTGAGAATGTTGTTTTCCTCTATACTTTCCCAGTGGAGGCGTGATGTAGCATTTGCAGGATTTGAAGTTCCGATACAAATGGACATTTCTGCAGAGAAAATGATATTTGGAGTAGCTGGTATTGATCCTGAGAGAAGAGCTGAATTGATCAAGGTAAGTAGAAGATTCAAAATCTAGCTTTGATTAGATTGTTTAAGGTTCTGTAACTTCTTATTCTACATATGATTTTGTGAAATTTGAGGAAGGATTCAATGTGTTCTTTGTGAAAGAATCCCAATGTTGAAAATGACAGGTCTTCGATTGTAATTACATACAGAATTTACAAACATTTAAGGGTCTCAAGTATCATAATTTTGAAATGAAGTTGTTTGCTTTTACATCAAATGCATATGATTCTACCTCTATGTTCAGGTGTTGGATATTGATATCTCATGGAGATTACACAAAGTATCAGATGGCCAAAGAAGACGTGTCCAGATTTGTATGGGACTCCTCAAGCCATTCAAGGTAACAATTTCAGAATTTGAGTAGCAAAACCTCATCAAAGATAGAAAGGACTAAGATCATTACAGAATCAACGCTGTATCTGAATCTTGAAATTATCCACAGGTTCTGCTTTTGGATGAAATAACTGTTGATCTTGACGTTCTTGCAAGAGCCGACCTTTTGGAATTTCTAAGAAAAGAATGCGAAGAGCGAGGTGCAACCATAATTTACGCTACTCATATATTCGATGGACTAGAAAATTGGCCAACACACATTGTAATAACAAAACCCCTCACAAACTCTTTTATCTAATTTTTCACTTGTCTAACAACATTTACCATTTTAGGTGTATGTAGCAAATGGAAAGTTACAATTAGCAAAGTCAATGGAGAAAGTGAAGGAGACAAGCAACAAGTCTTTGATGAGAACAGTTGAGAGTTGGCTAAGGAAAGAAAGAGATGAAGAGAGGAAAAGAAGGAAAGAGAGGAAAGCTAATGGACTTCCCGAGTTCGAATCTCGGGCTGAAGAAAGCCGTGTGACCGGTGATCCAGCCAGGATGCTGAACAATGGCTGGGCCGCCGGGAGACTTCACTCTACAATTGCAGGCCATGAAGATAATTTTGTCTTTAGCTCAAACAGAGTTCTCAGATAAGCAAAGAAGAAACCAACAACGTATAATAATATGAATGATATTTTTATTTCTTATTTTAAGATATGAATTATATTATTTTTCAAGTTATATTTTAATTTGGTAATAATATGAATTAATGTGTTTTTTAGTTGAACTTTTTTAATTAAAGTAAATTTTACATTGTAATGTTTTTTTGTGAGAGAATTTACTTATTATCTAAATTCATTTTATATAACTTTGCACTTACTCTACTATCAAAAGTATCATATATATGGTTAATTAATGTATACTAGTGTAGAAGACGAAAGGAAAAGCTAATCCCATGAGATATAAGTTGATAAATCAAACAAAGTCGAAATGAACTTGAATTATGTTTAATTTAGTTTTAGTTTAAAGAAAAAGAGGACTCAAACATAGTTGGTTCCTTATATATGTATATAAATTACATATAAATCAAACTTAAAAACTTTAGTTCTGTTCACTTCTATAAATCAGAACTCTACTTTCTTTTCTTTTTTGTTTGCCAAATCAGAACTTATTACATCTTCTTTCGGCCGAATATGATATTACATTTTTACATTCATATATGGTCATGAGTGTTGATGGTGGGCTACACAAGGCCTAGCTAGCTAAATACAAGCCCATGTTGTATCTAATATGTAGATGAGCTCAATAGCTCGGTATGATTTTGAAGGTATTGACCATTCGAAAATAGATGGCATGAGGAGGAAAAACGATGAGAGAACAAAATATATCTGAAAATTCGGTCCATATATCCCACTGACATAATAATAATATAAATATACAGAGAAATTTCTCATTTGAGGGCATTCCCAAAAAACATGGTAGGATCTGATCCACAATTACTTTAAACATTACACTAAATTAGTTGACGAACTTAATCTTTTCTAACTTTCAACGTAAATATAAACTTTAGAGGTCAAACTCAAAATCAAGTCGTCTAATTCATACTTAGCGCGTCATTATATTTTATATCATTCATATATCAATATACTCCCTCCGTTTTTAAAATATTAACGTGTCTAGATAGGGACCCGTGCGATGCACGAGTTTTTTAATATTAACTTAATTTAATATTATATCGCACGGGTTTTTTTAATATTAACTTAATTTAATATTATAAAATAATTTTTAACACGTATTTTTAAATACGGTTTTTCAAGTTATAAAATTATATATTTTTGATTTTTTACGAAACATGTTGTATTTCTTAAAAAAAAAAGGTTTTCAAATAAGACATAATATTATTATAAGTCCAAACATCTAAAACATATTGTTTACTTTGATTAATTTATAACTATAATCTCACATTCAATATCATCATTAAGATAAATATTGTTGTATGATATAATTTGTGTTTGTACTTTACATGTGATTTTTCATTTTTTTTATTTATTAGATTTTTCCTCGTAAAATTTTTCCAATTAAAATATATGGTTAGTCCGGATTAGGTCCGATACATTTTAAATTTGGGTTCCGTCCAATAAAACATCAAACCGAAAGTAAAAGAAACAAATCAACCCGATTTTACAATACCAATACAATTTCAGTCCAAACATCTAAAACATATTGTTTAATTTGACTAATTTATAACTATAATCCCGCATTCAATATCATCATTAAGATAAATATTGTTGTATCATATAATTTATGTTTGTATTTTACATGTGATTTTTCATTTTTTTATTTATTAGATTTTTTCTCGTAGAAGTTTTTCAATTAAAATATATGCTTAGTCCGGATTAGGTCCGATACATTTCAAATTTGGGTTCTGTCCAATAACACATCAAACCGAAAGTAAAAGAAACAAACCAAACCGATTTACAATACCAATACAATTTCAGTATAACCACTGCAATTTCGGTTGTGCTCAAACGTTTTTCAAAAAAATATCAAACTTTGTATGAATTTGCAGCTGATTTCCAGATTAGGTCTTCTTTTTTCATTTTTTCGGCTTAATATTATTCTATTGTTCTAATTAAAAAATAATATTGATTTAAAGTTAAATAATTTTGATCGATATTTGAAACTTCAAAATTCATAAGAAGAATAAAAAACTGAAATTGAAATTTTATGATGTTATAAAATTTCTAATGTTAACTTAATTTAATATTATAAGATAATTTTTAACACGTATTTTTAAATATGGTTTTTTCAGGTTACAAAATTATATATTTTTGAATTTTTTACGAAACATGTTGTATTTCTTAAAGAAAAAAGATTTCAAATAAGACATAACATTATTATA
>OVAV01002805.1:0-10692 GCA_900406375.1 Iberis amara
GGAGAAAGTAATAATTACTCTTGTTAGTGTTTATAAGAGAGAAATTGAAAACTTGCTTGTTATTAATGTGTGTAGATTTACAAATGATCTTACATATCTATTTATACTATCTAATATATTTTGCATGTATCATACATATTAATACGTGTCTTGTATACAATAACATGACAAGGATAATTATTTATCCTATTATAATAGATATTTATTAAAGTTTTAAAGGTAAATTCTTTGCAAAAGCTATGCAATTAAACTCATAAGAGAATTCTCACATTATGATTTTGCTTATACTTTTTTCAGGATACTTACTCTGTTTAATAGTATAAGATTTTTTGATTAAAAAACATATAGATATAAATTTATTAATTTATATATTAAATCTCTCAACATAATAGATAAAATCTTCTTATAAAATAAAATCGACGAAATATTGTTTTAATGAAGACTATTCATCTAAAAATTATTCTTATAAAAAGCAACTCGCACGTATGCGTTGAAAATCATCTAATATGAGTTAATTATATCCTCAGTAATATCCGACATATGTATTAACAGATCAAATAAACACATAAAATTGAAAAAGATGAAATGGATTACCGCGATGCGTGAAAATTGGCGGGCATGATGGATTTGGTAGCACTACTCACAATTAGTCTAATTTTCATTATTCTTTAATCCTAACACCTATTTTTATTTTATTTTTAAACTACATGATTTAACGATCATATCTTGTAATTTCGGTTTACCCAACTTAAGCCGCAAAAAGAAGTATATTATATATATATATATATATATATATATATATATANTGGTAATGGTTTTCTAAAAAAGAAATGAATCATGTATATCTACGTATTTTAGTCAAATATCTATATAATAAATCTCAAAAGGAAATCTACGTCAGTGTGGACCCACATAGGCCACCATGCAGACAACTATTCTCGTGTAATATGGTAGTAAATCTAAAGATGACCAAATCATAGCTGTTTGTTTTTATTTCCACATATAAAGAAAGAGGTAGATAAAATCTTCCTCTTCGCTCATTGTGTACTCACACTTTCTTTGTCTCCTTTATATCTCTCACTTTTCATTGATTCTGCGCAAATTCATGCAAAAGGTTTATTATTAAAGATAAAATAAAAAAAGAGAAAAAAGTTTACGCAGTCCCCAAGATTCTGAGTGAGTGTGGTATTGAATTCTCCACTACTTTTCGATTATAATCTTTTCCCCTTCAGGTCTATTGCCTCCACTCATAAACTAGAACTCCTTTTAATTTTTTGTTCTCCTTGAGGTGACAGATTTTGTTAAAACAGATTATGGAATTGTGATTAGTAATCAATCTGGGTTTTTGTTTGTTGTAGATGATGATAACGTTTGCTTTCCTTTTCAAAAACCAATACCTTTATTTATATTCATCTGTGTCTATGTTTGATCATTGATACGAAACTGTTTCTCTGTTTTCACCTTTTCGTTGTATTTTATTGCAATGATATTACTTTTGCACATAACAAAAATGATCAAAGTTCTAAACTTTATACTTTCTGTTTCTTTTGACTCCATATCTGTGCTTAAGAAAAGTTTAAATCTTGCAATTGATCATGATAATGCTTTATATCCAACCCTGTTCCCTAGTATCTCTTACTGTTTCATCTTTTGCTAAGCTCCTAAATGATTCACTTCGTAATCAATCTTTTAGGTCCAATACAAGATTTGATGTCTTACAAATAAAAGCTCTTGGTTGTTAAGGTATTTCCATTTGTGGTAAACTTATGTAAGTTTCATATCGTTTTTGCATATATATGGTTATAGAACATGAAGGGAAAGCATTACTATGAGTGGAACCATCCATTTGACCCATCTCGTAAGTGATTTAGAGTACATTTCTGTTTCCTTAATAAAATGTTTCCTCTTAATTAAGCGTATACATTGGTCTGAAATGGCAGCTTTCGAGGTCTTCTGGTCAGGGACGTGGAAAGCAGTGGAGCAATTAAGAATCGAGAATGGGATAATGACAATTCATCTCTTGGAAAACAGACTTGTATTAGATGATATAAAACCTTTTCAGAGACTTCGTCTTAGATCAAGAAAGGCGACTATGATGGACTGTACCTCTTTTCTTAGACCCGGTATTGATATATGCGTTCTATATCATAATGAAGAAACTCCAGAGCCGGTTTGGGTGGATGCAAAGATACTATCTATAGAGAGAAAGCCACATGAATCATCATCAAACTGCTTGTGTAAGTTCCATGTGAGTATTTATATAGACCAAGGCTGCATTGGTTGGGAGAAGCATAGAATGAACAAAGCTTCAGTAGTCATGGAACTCGACCAAATCTCCATTCTTGAGAAGTTTTATAAGGAACAAAGCTTGGAGAGTTACTACAGATGGAGATACACTGAGGACTCTACTTCTCTGGTGAAAACAAGACTAACTTTAGGCAAGTTCTTGCCTGATCTTAGTTGGTTACTTGTTACATCAGTTTTGAAGAACATTGTGTTTCAAATAAGAGAAATTCATGGGAAGATGGTTTATCAGATTGTGTCTGATGAAGGCTCAACTAGTTGTATGAATATGAAAGTTGAAGACGGTGTTTATACATCCAATGTGGTTTTATTCAATCCAGATGAGAGTGATGATAATCCTCAAGATCTTCTTGATGTAAAGCATGAGGAGCTGCGTCGATCCAAGAGAAGAAGTGTGCGTCCCGATAGATTTGATAACTCTGAGAGTCAGCCTGATTCAAAGGATGGATGGGTAAGGTTGATGCCTTATACGTATAGCACGTGGATCGATGATAATGAAGAGGAAGAAGAAGATACTGATGACAATGATTTGTATTTACCGTTATCACATTGGCTTCGTAAATGTAAAGATAAGCAAACAGAGATTGTCTTGGTTGACAAAACAGAGAGGAAGAAGAAGAAGAAGAAGAGGAAGAAAATAGAGGGATTTCGCGAGCTTTCGGTTATTCCCTTCACTCCTGTGTTCGAATCTATACCGTTGGAACAATTTGGTCTGAATGCAAATAGTTTGGGTGGTGGAAGCAATTTGATGGATGAGATTGATAAGTACCGTAGCAAAGCTGCTAAATACGGGAAGAAGAAGAAGAAGTCAGAAGATGATGAAATGGTATCTGATCTATGTTGGAAAGACAACAACACCGGAAATTCAGTCAAGAAAAGAAATGGACAGACTTCCCGAAGACAGTCTGACCATTCTGAGGAACCGCAGATTTATAAAAAGAGAACACTGAGCGCAGGTGCGTATAACAAGCTGATAGAAGCGTACATGAGTAGAATTGATTCTACAATTGCATCTAAGAAAGAAGCCACCAATGTTAATCAATGGGAGGAGTTAAAGAATCCGACAACGACAACTGTTGCTTCTTCCGAGGATGATGAAGATGACGATGACATTGACGATGAAAACGACATTTTATGGAGAGAAATGCAACTATGTTTGGCTTCTTCTTACATTCTTGATGACAATCAGGTATCATTCTCTTTCATTTTTTCCCCCCCCCCCCAAATATCTGCAATATAATTTAAAGATATTTTCAAAAATACCATGTGTATATAGCATAAATTTAAAATAGTTATAAAATCTCAAATTTAAATCGTAATCTTTTAAAAGTAAATCCTAACCTCTTTAAATTTAAATCCTAAATTCTAGAAACCAAAACCAAAAATTTAAATTCTAAACACTTAAAATTCAACTTTTATGTTTACAATATTTTTGGGGAAAAAAAAACATTTTAATAGCATTTTTAGAATAATTAGGAATGTGAATTATTTTTTTAATATAAACTTGTTTTTGTGGTATTTTACAAATTATTCTATTATTTATATGTTGGATTATTCCAATTCCAGACGAGAGTGGATAACGAGGCGTTTCAGAAAGCAAAAGTTGAATGTGAACATGATTATGAATTGAATGAGGAGATAGGAATGTGTTGTAGATTATGTGGTCATGTAGGAACAGAGATAAGACATGTTTCTGCACCTTTTGTAAGTTAAACTCATTCTCTCTTAAATTGCAAATCTCAATTTTTTCATTTTGCACCCGTAACAGTTTCACCATTTTCATCTTTCTATAGGCAAAACACAAGAAATGGACCACAGAAATTAAGCAGATTAACGAAGATGACATTAATACTAAAATGAACCAAGATGGAGTCCAAAGCCACAATTTCGTTACGCCACCGGTTTTTTCCTCGGAAATGCCCTCAGTAGAAGAAACTGATAACGTCTGGTCACTAATACCTCAACTTAAGAGAAAACTGCATTTGCACCAGAAAAGAGCTTTTGAGTTTCTCTGGAGAAACCTAGCCGGGTCAATGGTTCCGGCCATGATGGATCCGAGCTCAGAGAAGATAGGTGGGTGTGTGGTTTCTCATTCTCCAGGTGCAGGAAAAACATTTCTGATCATAGCTTTTCTAGCAAGCTACTTGAAGATATTCCCTGAGAAGAGACCTTTGATTCTTGCTCCCAAAACAACACTTTACACATGGTACAAAGAGTTCATCAAGTGGGAGATTCCAGTCCCGGTTCACTTGATCCATGGACGTAGAACCTACTGTGTATCTAAAGAGAACACGATTCAATTCAATGGAGTACTGAAACCGAGCCAAGATGTTATGCATGTTCTTGATTGTCTAGACAAAATTCAGAAATGGCATGCGCAGCCGAGTGTTCTTGTAATGGGATACACTTCGTTTCAAACATTGATGAGAGAAGATTCCAAATTTGCTCACAGGAAGTACATGGCTAAAGTACTTAGAGAGTCTCCTGGGCTACTGGTTCTAGACGAGGGACATAACCCAAGGAGTACCAAATCGAGGTTACGAAAGGCATTGATGAAAGTTAATACCGATTTGAGAATTCTGCTTTCAGGTACATTGTTTCAGAACAACTTCTGTGAGTACTTCAACACTTTGTGCTTAGCTAGACCCAAGTTTGTCCATGAGGTTCTAATGGAGCTAGACCAGAAGTTTGAGAGCCACCAAGCTGTACAAAAGGCGCCACACTTGCTTGAAAATCGAGCTCGAAAGTTCTTTCTCGACATTGTAGCTAAGAAAATCGACACAAACGTTGGAGATGAACGCTTACAAGGTCTGAATATGTTGAGGAATATGACTAGTAGTTTCATAGATAACTATGAAGGAAGTGGAAGTGGTGATGTTCTTCCAGGTTTGCAGATCTATACATTGTTGATGAACTCAACAGATTTACAGCACAAGACTCTTACCAAACTTCAGAACATAATGTCAACTTACCATGGATATCCCCTCGAGCTTGAGCTTCTCATTACCTTAGCAGCTATCCATCCTTGGTTGGTTAAAACATCTAATTGTTGCACCAAATTCTTCAATCCTCAAGAGCTTTTCGAGATTGAGAAGCTCAAGCATGATGCAAAGAAAGGATCGAAAGTTATGTTCGTGCTTAACCTGGTGTTCCGGGTGGTTAAGAGGGAGAAAATCCTCATCTTTTGCCACAATATTGCACCGATCCACCTCTTTCTTGAGCTCTTTGAGAATGTTTTCAAGTGGAAGAGAGGCCGAGAGCTCCTAACCTTAACTGGGGACCTTGAGCTATTTGAGAGAGGGAGAGTGATCGACAGATTTGAAGAACCTGGAGGCGAGTCCCGCGTTCTGCTAGCTTCGATCACGGCTTGTGCAGAAGGCATCAGCCTAACCGCTGCTTCAAGGGTGATCATGCTTGACTCGGAGTGGAATCCTTCTAAGACAAAGCAAGCAATTGCAAGGGCTTTCAGACCAGGACAACAGAAAGTGGTGCATGTTTACCAGCTCTTGTCAAGAGGAACACTTGAGGAAGACAAATACAGGAGGACAACATGGAAAGAGTGGGTTTCAAGTATGATTTTCAGTGAAGAATTTGTGGAGGATCCGTCCCAATGGCAGGCTGAGAAGATTGAGGATGATGTTCTTAGGGAGATTGTGGAGGAAGATAAAGTCAAATCCTTTCATATGATCATGAAGAATGAGAAAGCTTCAACAGGTTGATAATTGAGAGATTTTTCAGTTAAAACTTTATGTTTTCTAGTGTTTTTGATGATGATGATTCATCAACAGCTTGTCGTATAATAATCTGATCATGCATCAGAAGTTGTGTAATAATCCGGGCAATGATTTGTGGTGTTCTTTTAACTATTTTTGAGTTCCAAAAACTCTTTTTAATTAAATAAAATTTTATTTTTAAGTATTTTAAATAAAAAACTAGAAAATTATCTTTTTATCTAATAAAAATCTTAAAATTTACATACCCAACCAAGCCTTTTTTTTGTCGCCAAGTATAATATATATTAATTAAGAAGATATAACCCACCAGGGGATACAATGATTCCCACTAAGAGGAAGATAGAAACACATAAAGGGTAAATGACCCACAAAGGGTAAAGAACCTCCGAAAAGAGGTGATGTAAAGTTCTTAAAAAGAACAGAATTCTTGAAGGAGAACGTAGTCTAGAAGAATCTAAACTACAAAACATATTGCTATCTTCTAAATCCCTAATAATCAGTCTAAAACTAAAACAAGCGATGTTATGAAGCATTGTGCCCAACAGTAGTTGAACTCTTAAAACTAATACAATTATACTAGCGACAACAAAAAACCGAGAAAGCAAAGTACATAATAACATACATGGACAACAAAACACAAAAGAGAAACTAAACCCAAAAAGCCCATCTGAAACAGTGGGCCCAGGTCGAAGTTCAGATTGAAAATTGGGCCTTTGCCAAAGCCCAAGACTTCCATGTTTGCCCTAGAACGCCATCCAAAACCACCAACAGCCACCATAATTTCCGATCTGGCACCTATCACCTAAGATGCACTGTACAGTGAATCGCAACGATGGAAGCATGACCACGACCAAACACCGACCACCACCCTAGCCTGACCGAAGAAACGGAACATGCAATAGATGACAGAAGCGAGTTGCCCATGACTACCAAAACCGATCGAACAAAAACACCAAGATGAAACACAAGGCCGAGATTCTCTCGCACTCGCACCTGATTTGGTAGTAACAGAGGCAGAGCAAAATCCTCTGACGAAAGAGGCTTCGCACCGCTGGTGATATAGCCAAAGAGAAGAATAGTAGTATGCCAAGTAAAAGAGAGCGAACCAGGAAAACTACACCGCCAAAAAGAAGAGAGGAAATATGTACAGTGGACCGCCGGTGGCACAAGGCCTACTGGCAACGAGAACAAAGTCGGCGAAGAGACTCTCAAAATAAGAAAGAAGGAGGAGAAAAGTTATTTAGAAAGAGAAGTTTTCCGATCATATTATAAATCTGATTCATAGCATATAACATAATATAACTATACTAATCCAAACCCGACCCACCTACCCACCGATTTCACCTAAATCTACTTAACACTTAACCCAAAAGAAATTTGAAAATCAAATCAAAAGAATTTCTCTCACAATTTCGGTTTTTCTCTAAGCGTTTGAAATCAAATCAAAAAATTTCTCCCACAATCATCTCTTTTTCTCTTCTTCCTTTCTCCATCGGTTTCTTCTCTTCTTCTTCTTTGGTTTAGTTTCTTCCTTCTCTTCGTTTTTTTCTCTTCAGTTCAGTTTCTTCTCTTCTTTTTTTCTTCTCCTCATTTCGGTTTCTTCACTGGTTGCTACTGTTAGGCTAGATGAGTTAAATCTTTTTTAATTATACATAATCATCAACTTTTTTTTTATAAGGAAAAATTGTATAAAGAAAACCATGAATCAAAACAGTTCGTTGAGTTTTACGTTATGAGTGTAATACGATCAAGGAAAAGACTAGTGTTCTAGGTGATGGTATAAAAATTCAGCGGGTATAGTGTTGTTTTGGCAATGGGTATAGTAGGACTCTCTAGTTTGATTTTCACATGTGATTTTCACAATTATTTGATCTGAAAGATTAATTTCACTTGTAATTGTTTTATTGTTGTGCGTTGTTTATGTATATGATGTCCATGATGTTGACTTTCTTTGTTTCTTTCTTATTTTTATATTTTTTGTTTCTTTGTTTTTCTGTTTCTTTTTGGTTTTATAGTTTGATCAACAATAGAAACCTAGTGGCTTTCAAAGAAGCTACCGAGAGGTACTCGTCCAATCAAGCCCAATCCTGAGTCGTCTACTGCATCAAACTGGGCAAAAGAATCATCGAGTTCTTCATTGAGTTGTGCACTGAGACGGATTGATCAAACTATTGGAGAACTGAGTGCCCAACCACAAATTCCACAACCAAGTTGAGAAGATATTCCACCATCGATACCTGAATCCGAACATCATCAAGGAGGAGAAGGAGAACAACCCCGGGTGAGAACATATTGCGTAACACTAGGTAGAACTAGGTAAGACCAACTAGGTAACACTATGTAACACTATCTAGATAATACTAGGTAACACTTGGTAAGGAGTAACACTGAGAAACACTAGGTAACATTGTTTGTTATAAGAATGTAACATTTAGTACTACTTAGGCCATGTTCTTTTGCATGTCGCTAGTGAGCGATGGAGAGAAGTGATATGTTATGTTGTTTCGCAGTCGTTGCGACCTATCGCTGCGACCTATCGCTGCGATTGTCGATGTGTTGTTCGTTTAGTTGTCTCTGCGACCGATTTTAGTTTCTAAATTATATTTTTTTATAATTTCCTTAGCTTTTTAAATAATCAAATTTAACTATTTGTATATTTTATTATAATATTTTTAAATTATTTCAATTTACTTTATTTATTTTTACTTTATTTTAGTTTTTTAAATTTATTTAAAAATGAATTTAAGTAGTTTTAATTTTTTCAAAACATATTTTAGTTTTTATAATTTATTTTAATTTTTATGGATTTAATTTATTTTCGTAATTATTATAATTTTATAAATTTATTTTAATATTTTGTTTATTTTATAATAGGTATCGTTGCGACATGTCGCTACGATCAGTGACAGGTAAATGAACAACAATCTGTCGTTGTCGCTAGTCGCTAGCAACAGGCATGCGGAACAGGGCCTTAGTATCACCAACTTTTTAATGCAAGTCGATGATAAAAAATTATCAGAATCAATGCTTTGATTGAGGATGCACTTCCAGCCGACGGAGTACAAGAAGCAAATCAAGCTCAGCACAAGATGTTACATCTACAAAGCGGTTTAGACACTACTTGTTGGATGAGAAATTATGATTTCATACTCACTGACGGTTTAAAAATTTATTCTACATGCACGAGGATAAAACCCACAAGGTAATGGGTATGTGGGTGCTCTTGCTCCAAATTGTATCAACCGAGAAGGTAAAGGAGGCACGGTTTACAATGAATGGTGTTCCCATTCATTATTAAATAAGGGAACACACGTGGATTAGTGGACTTTATTTTCATAACTATCCAAGAGACTATGACAAGCTCGGTGGTTTAGACTCCGTTTCCCGTGTATTCACCAAAGGAGCAAGAATCACTACGAAGATGTGGAAGAAAAGGTCCAGACTATGGAACCTGACCATATTGATTGAAGTTGTGTGTTTTCTACTTCTTTTCAAGCATATTGGTGGGGAAGAGCAAGAGGGGAGGAGCAGGTGCACCCTCGTTGAAGTCGTTCTTCTTAAAAGAGGTTAATGATCAGGCGTTGTGCAAGAGGTTTTCTTAGGGGCATTTTACATTTGAGCACAACATGCGAGACATTGCTAGGACCACTTCTGAGGTGAGATCTCAAAAGGAGGAATGACGTTTCCAAGTTTATTCACTTCTTTGGAGGTATTTTATAATTGTATATATTCCTAGTAGGTATGTTAGTTTTATGTATTTTCTAACTATGTGTTTCTTGTGCAGCTTCTACCCAAATTACCCTATAGAATAGATCTTCAGTAACCGAAAGCAGATTGTAGCAAACGAGCCAACGAAGCGTGAACGGTTGACAGAAATGAAGCTCTACACGAACATACTTCTCTTCTACATAAATAAAGACATCCTATTGCCGAAACCGAGACCAGAACCAAGTAGAGGTCATAACTGAAGACCGGAAGGAATTTGATCTAGAAAGAACCTTGGACTACGATAGAGCACAAAAGTAGAAATATAAAAGGCTGAAAATAGTAAGTAGCATCGGGAAGCACCTAGTAGGGAGGACAAACAACCAGAAAAGCCGATACAAACAAAGGGAGACAAAACCACCACCTAAACTAACAGTCGCCAAAAGACCAAACCTTTGACAAATTACTAACCCGAGACTAACCATCGCCAAGAGACGAAACGAAGAAGGCGCTTTCCAACAATAGCAGAACCGAAGCTCAACTACCATGAAACAAAGCTTCTCTGCCGGAACAAGAGCTCACCAACAACAAAACGGAGAAAGGGAGGCCAAAAGAGGAAGGGGCCGCCGGATCTGAGTTTCAGCGAGGAAGGGGCGTTGCTGGAGAGCAATCTCACCCTCAGCCCCGACAAGAACCACCGAACCGCCGCATAGAAATTGACTAGAAGCAAGTGAACCAGATGTCCTTTCGCGTCCGAAACGACACTACACCTAAGAAAAGAAAAAGAAGTCTGGTGGCGGCGCTATGGTAACAACTGCACGCCAAACACAAAAAGGACAGATGGCGGTTATGATTAACGAGAGACTTGAAAATTTTCAGAGAAAGAGAGTTAAACGTTTGTACAAATATTGTTAATTAATTTAGTTAATATGAATTGTTTATAATATAT
>OVAV01002806.1:0-10692 GCA_900406375.1 Iberis amara
ATATTACTTTTAAACTAATACAACAAAAATATTTTAAAATCTATTATAATAATAAATTAAATATTTTACAATATTATAATATTTTATAATATTTTAATCAAATAATAAATTAAATTAAAATATTTTTAGTAGTCCGAAAAGATCTCAAATCAGTTTGATTTCTTATTGCTTATGCAAATGTCAAACAATATTCTAAACAACTCAAAACAGTTTGTCATTTCATGATCCTAATTGACTTGTAATCCTGTGTCAGCTCAGTATAATCTAAGCCTAATTTTCAAGTAGAATAGAAAATTCATGAGAAAGCAGATGTGAACAAACCTCCAAAACCCCAACCAACGCCAAGTTCCCACCCAACACCAAACCCTAGAAATTCCATTACGATTAAGAAATTACTACTCAAATCAAACTGAAAAACGAAACAAGAGAAAGAGCAGAGCATACAAATTTGATGAAATTACAAATGGGATAAATAGACACAAATTTGATGAAATTACAAACAGAACTGAGAAAACTTCTCTTTATTCAAATCACAAACTTATTAGAGAGTCTTAAACATCCCTTAAACGATTCAGAACCAAGAACAAACTACTGAAAGTAATCAGACTTCAAACAAACAACCAGAAACTGAAGCAACACGAGGAAGCTTCAATAATCGCTTGAAATCGTTTTTTATGTGTTTGATAAGAAGAAAAATCTGAGATAAATCGATAATCACCTGAAATCGTCTGAAATCACCTGAAATCGGAGAAGAATCGCCGGAGATATTCGCCTGTAACCGGAGAAGAATCGCCTGAAATCGGAGCTATCGCGAGAAAAATCGGTGGAGAAGATTTAGGGTTTGTGTTTCATTTTCCTTCAATTTCAAATGAGGATATTTTAGTCTTTTTGCACTTAAAAAGTGGTATTTTTGGAACCTAATGGAGTGTGTGTTAGTTGTGGAAAACACCCACTTTTATGTGCTATTTGTGAGAATTGCCCATAAATATATTATTATTATTATTATTATTATTGGGATGGGGAGGGGGGTGTTGTGGTAAATCTTTGTCTATATTTAGGAGGATAACCTTTTTTGTGGAAATTGATATATGCTACAACTGTGTTCAGAATTGGAGATAATTAGAGTTCCTAGGATGAGTGATACCACATGTGTCATCTCCATCATCAATACCTCAAACTCCGTTGGCACTACACAATCTTTAACTATAACGGGATATTCTTCAAGCAAGCCAAGAGAGTTCAATGATGATGAGTTCGTGATTATGTCCTTAATTTCTAATTTCTATACAAGTTCAAGAGAAATAACATTGACACTTGCACTCAAATCACAAAGAGCTCCATGTAGCGTAAGGTCTCCATAAGTGCAAGGTATGTTGAACTTCCCCAAATTATTCATTTTAGGGATTAGTGTGGATTCAAGAAAATGATTTTTCAATGGCTTGTAAAGCTTTAGTTCTTCCTTTACTCTTTCTTGGTTATCATTGATTCGTTTGATGAATCATAGTAGTGTTGAGACTTGAGTTATATGACCATGGATGGGTAAAAGAAGACTTATTTTATTCATCCCTTTGTTAACTTTCGAGAAAAAACTCCTTTGGTTATTGGTGTAAAAATGTGGTAGAAATGGAGGTCTTGATTCATAAGGGTTTGGTTCACCATCAATTTTTTTGTCTTCCACAAAAATTTCTCCATAAAACTCTTTCCACTTTGATTCAAAATTTCCTTTGTGAGATCTCGTTGGTTTTGAAGAACTTGAAGAGAAAATTTGAGTTACTTAGAGGGATTGTAATCCCTTCAATCTTGCCATTTTGTTCACTATTCCCAAACATCTATCTTAGCAGGAACTTCCTCTATAGCTTTCTTCCTTTCAATTTTAGCCTTTATTTTTACATCCACATTAGTCGACATAGAGGAAGGGTTCCCTTGTTGGATGTTTTGGATTTTCGGTTGGAAAGTTTGTTGTTGAGGCGGTTTATGATAAACAAAGTTATTTGGCCCTTGTTGAAGATAAAGCCATGGTTGTAATGTCCCTCCCTGTAATTTTAGTTGAGATTGATAGGTTTGATATTGAGGATTAGTACTACTTGAGTTTCGGTATGTGTGGTTCGAGTTGTTATTATTGAACCTATATTGCCTTGGTTGTTACCCCTAGAGATCAAGCAAGTATAAAATGAGAGGTTATGTTGACATAGACAACTTACGTTTTTAGAGCAAAACTGAGTGAGGTCGTGAGAAATCAAAAGAGAGCTTTTGGGTTTCGGTGAGTGAAAAACGAGTGTTGCACACATGTTGGTGTGTGTGTGAGCTGGGTAGTTTAGGAACTGGTCAATGTCAAGTCAAGAGTTCTTGTCATTATTTAAATCTGATTAAACATATCTGTAAAATTGTTTAAGAGGTTCTTAATAAAGTGTGGATTTTGTTAAAAAAGTTATGGTCTATGTGTTATTAGAACTTACAATTGGTATCAGAGCAGGGTCACCTCAATGATTTCTCAACGAAATCATACACAAGTTGAGATCCTAGGAACACCATGGAGACAATAAAAGAATTGATTGTTGTTCAGAAACCCATCATGCTTGATGAAAGAAATTTTGGACACTAGAAAGCTCATATGAGCCATGTGACCAGAAGCATGGATGAAGATGCATGGACAACTGTTGTTCATGGCTGGAAAGAACCTACGATTCTCAATGAAAATAAAAAAAATGATACCTAAACCTATAGGGCAATGGACTAAAGCAGAAAGATAGCCACAAAATACAACTCCAAGCTATTTCTGCCATATTCATGGTTGTGGATCTTGATCAATTTTAAATCATTCAAAGATGTGAAGGTACAAAAGCCGCTTGGGACACATTGGTCACACACTTCTAAGGAGATAGTAGTGTTCGCAAAATGAGAATTGATCATCTAGCATCGCGTTTTGAAAATTTAATGATGGAAAGTGATGAGTCAATCACTAGTTTTTCATCAAATTTAAGATCTATAGCGAATGAAACATTTGTCTTAAAAAGAAATATCAGGAGAAAATATTCGTTAAGACATTGCTCATGTGTTTACAGCCAAAATCCCATGCTCATAAAGCAGTTTTGAAAATGACTATGAACACAGATGATATGAAGTTTGAACCACCTGTGGGAATGCTTAAAGCAGAAGAGTTGGAGACTGAAGACGATAAATCCAGTAAAAGAAAGGGAATTGCTTTCACAACAAAAATAGAATAATATTGTCTTCAATAGATTGAAGAAAACTTGAGCTTAATGGCTAGAATCTTTAACAAAATGGTTAAGCGTTTTGAAAAAAGACATAATAGATCACCTAAACGATTCCAGAGACAAGAAGGTAATGGATCAAGCTCTAAAATGTAACGAAATGACAGTGTTAGAACCTCATGGAAAAAGGAATTACAATGTCACAAATGTGAATGTTACAATCATTTCTTAAACGAGTGTCCATTGACAAAAAGGAAAAAATTAAAGTGTATCAAATGCAAAGGTTTTGGTCACACTAGGAATGAATGTCCTACATCTCTCAAGAAAAATTACAAATCGTTACTCTGTTTTACTAATACATACTCAGATGAAGAAGAAGAAGAAGAAGAAGAAGAAGAAGAAGAAGAAGAAGAAGAAGAAGAAGAACCAATTCTGAATTTGGTTGCCTTAGTGTCGCCTGCAAGTTAATCAGTTAAAAAACAAACTCATAAGCCTCTATGACAAGTGTGTGAATCTAAGTTGTGAAAATTTTCTGTTAATTAAAGAGAGTTGAAGGCTCAAGTTAATATACTGGAAATGGAACAAAGTGATTTCAACGAGGTTGAGTTAAAAGAAAATAAGAAATTCAGTAGAAGAAACAAATTCAAAAATTAATCAGTTAAAAAACGAACTTGCTGTTCAACAGAAAGAGAAATGGGAAATGAATGTGAAGTTATAGAGGTCGTTTGATATTATCGATCAAGAAAGAAAAAAACAACATGGACTCAAATCTCATTTAACATAAAATCACAAGAAAATTCGAATTGGGGTCTTGGATTTCAAGGTACAAAATCTTCTTCTACTCTAGAAATTAGCAACTTATCTAATTTGTTCCGAAAGAAGAAAAGATCATGATCAGGAAATCATATGTTGAAAGAAAGGAAGATAAGAAGAGACGGATTAAAAAGAGATGCCATTTTTGTGGAATATCTGGACATAGCTGGAGAAATGCTACACCATTCATAACCGTGTGAAACTTGCATGGAGTCTAGGTGAATGCTTTCCTGAACCAATGCAATATTTCAAACCGTGGGTCCCAAAAGATGTTCTATATGGTAAAAGACGAGTTAATCATATGGATGATGGAAGTTACGATCCACTTGATCTGACGTGTCTTTTTTTTGCATCAACAAAACAAATGAGTGAACATGTGTGTCACACTGCTACCACATATTGTATTTCAATAAAAGACATCGCCCACACTACAACTGAGTCACAAAATCATGAAATTTGGTACTTCTACAGAAGGTGTTCAAGGCACATGATAGGATGTTCATACGCACTTGAATCATTTACTAAAGTGAAAAGTGGAAGAGTAACTTTTGGAGATGGAATTCAAGGTAAAATTCATGGTGTTGGTAATATTGATAAGCCTCATCATCCACAACTCATCAATGTATACTATATCGAAGGGTTGAAAGCTAATCTTATTAGCATTCGTCAATTATGTGATGAAGGTTTGACAGTTGTGTTTACTAAAGTTGATTAAAAAGCTCTAAATAAGAACAATGATGTGGTTCTGTTAGGAATATGGTTCGAAAATAATTGTTATATGTGGGAACCAAAAATTCAACGTTTTACAGCTGTTCAATCACAGCTTGATCTGTGGCACAGAAAGCTTGGGCACATGAACATTCATGGTTTTCGAAGATTAGTTCAAGCTGGAGTAGTATGTGGAATACCCTCTCTAGAATCAGCTACATATAAAGTTTGTGATGCTTGTGCTAAAGGGAAACGAATCCGGGTTCAACATAAGCAAGTAACTCATATTCAAACTAAGCAGATTATCGATCTAGTGCATATGGATCTAATGGGTCCAATTCAAACAGAGAGTATTGTAGGAAAGAAGTACATCTTTGTCCTGGTTGATGACTTCTCTCGGTATACTTGGGTGAGATTCTTACGAGGAAAATCTGAAACAGTAGAAAGCTTCAAAATATTATTTGTGCAACTAAAATCCGAAAAGAGAGGAATCATACAGATAATAAGCGATCATGGTGGAGAATTTCAAATGAAACATTTGAAAGATTATGTCAGTAACGGGGGATACGTCATCAGTTCTCAGCACCTAGAACTCGTCAACAAAATGGAATTGTAGAAAGGAAAAATCGAACTCTGCAAGGATTGGCAAGAGCTATGCTCCACGGAATCAGTGTGTCACACAGATTATCGGTTGAGGTAGTGAATACGACATGCTACATAATCAACAGAGTATATGTGAAATCAGGAACAAAGACTACACCCTATGAAATATGGAAAGGAAAAACTCCTAATCTGGACTACTTCCATGTGTTTGGATGTATTTACTAAATGACAAGGATAGTCATGGGAAATTCGATTCAAGGAGTGATGGGGGGTATGTTTCTTGGTTATGTTACAAACAACATGGCATTTCCTGTCTACAACAAAAGGATTAAAACTATATGTAAGTTAGTCAATGTTGTATTTGATGACATGCAACAACTAAGAATCAGTGAAGTGTTACACATGATACAGAACATGAACTGATAATAAGTTCAAATCAGAATAGCCTCAAGAATCAAGACACAGGAAAAAAGTTTGAAGATAACTCTGAAGAAACTAAGGTAAGAGCGATATCTGAAACACTAGTACACCAGAATCATTGCTCAAAAGATGTTATAGAACATTTGATGGATGAAAGAAGAACATGAAAGAAAGTGATTAATTTCAAAGAGATGGTAAAACTAACATGTTTTCTATCCTTTATAGAACCAAAAACTATAAATGAAGCACTTGATGATGAATTCTGGACAGCATCTATGCATGAAGAACTTGACCAAATTACACGGCTTGATGTATGGGATTTGGTTCCCAAACCAGATCATGTGAATGTAGTTGGAACCAAATGGATATACAAGAATAAAATTGATGAAGATGGGAATGTCATCAGAAACAAAGCTAGGATTGTAGCACAGGGATACTCACAGATCGATGGTGTTGACTTTAACAAAACCTTTGCACCAGTTGCACGATTAGAATCCATACGTCTAGTACTCGAATTGGCTTGCAAGCTTCGGATCAAACTTTACCAAATTGATGTGAAAATTAAATGGCGTCTTACGCGAAAAAGTATATGTGCAACAACCTAAAGGCTTTGAAGATTCACAGTTTCCAAATCATGTGTATAAGCTCAAATGAGCTCTCTATGGACTTAAACAAGCTCTAAGAGAATGCTATGAGCGGTTGACAGTATATCTCGTAGAATCAGGTTTCAAACGAGGTAGCTTGGATAAAACTCTGTTCATTCTGCGCAAAAATGGAGATATTTTTATATGCATAGATATACGTCGATGACATAATCTTTGGAAGCACAATCAGAAGATGAATGATTGATTTGTTCATAAAATTACAAAAGAATTCAGAATGAGCATGGTTGGCGAGCTCAATTAATTTCTAGGTTTACAGGTCAAACAATCAGAACAAGGAATTTTCGTCTCTCAAACTAATTATGCAAGAAACCTTGTGAAAAGATTTGGACTATAGACGAGTAAAATAGCAAGGACTTCAATGACCACTACCAACAAGCTGTCAAAAGATGAATTTGGAAAAAAGTGGAAGAGAAGTCATATAGAGAAATGATTGGTAGTCTCTTGTACTTAATTGCAAGTCGTACTGATCTCTACCTAAATGTTAGATTATGCGCTCATTACTAAGCAGCTCCTAAGGAGTCACACCTTACTGCAGTCAAACGTATTATCAGATACGTCTGAGGTACCACATACTATGGTCTATATTACACACGAGAAACTAACATTAATGTTGCAGGTTTTTGTGATGCTGACTCGAGAGGCTATTTGGATGATCGCAAGAGTACATATGGTGAATGTTTCTTTCTTGCAATAACCTAGTGTCATGGCACAGTAAGAAGCAAATATGTGTATCTCTCTCTACTGAGAAGCAGAATATGTTGCCTTGGGAAGTTGTTGTACACAACTTATATGGATGAGGTAGATGCGGATTGACTACGGTATGACTTTTGAACCGTTATTAGTTCACTATGACAACCTTAGTGCAATTAATTAAAAAATCCGGTACAACACTCACGAACTAAACATGTAGACATTAGACATCAATTTGTAAGAGAACTTGTCGAGGATAAACTTGTAGTGATTGAACATGGTTCTTCCGAAAAAAATCAGCTAGCCGATATTTTTGCTAAACTGCTTGACTTGAATACGTTTCTGGGGCTTCAAAAAGCTCTAAGTGTTTGTGAACTATAAATTCGTCAATTGAAATTGTACAGTTCTAGGTGTCAAGTAGTTGAAGTTAGATGAGATAAACATCCTTTAGAAAACATCTTGCTTAAAAGTCATACACATGAAAGAGATGCTCTTCATGCACATCAAAGTCAATAAGTTACAGAGTACCAATAATGAAGAACACTCTTTGTGGATGAAGATGCTACAACATTTTTATTTAGACTAGATCACTGTTTGGATAGGTATTGAGACAAAACGATGGTAGTGTAAGACAACAAGCTTGATAGTTGAGAAAAACTCTTATGAGTAATGAAAAAAAAAATTGTGTGACAGCTACTCTGTTGAGAAATAGCTACACAAAAACAATTAAAAAAAATGCAAAGTCCATTACCATATGTGTGTCTCTGAACACAAACTCAATGACTATTTGTCTTGTGTACATGCGTAGACTAACTGTGTATGATCAACAAGTGTGAAAGGCTTAAAACAATAAATAGCTGCCTTGTTGAGCTGGTGAGTTGATTCTCTTCTCTATCTTTTATCGTTTTTATCTCATCTGACTGCAGTTGCTTAACTTCTTGGTTCTGTCTTTTCATTGAAGATCGTATACTATGTTTGTAAATATATTTATGTTTAGTTGAATTTCTGGCTGATTGTCGTTGATTCATGTCTGAATCCCTACATGGGTACCTTACAATACTCTTATGTTATAAGCCTTACTATTCTATGTTCATGGATCAAATATCATATGGGCTTGATTTTATATTTGGGCCATGGCCCACTCGCACTAATATCTTGCTTGTAGTGTCTTGCTTTTTGTACTTAGCTTCTCGTGTCATGGCGATTTGCTTTCCTACTCTTCTTCCAGAAACCCTAATTGTTATCTCACTCATGCGTCTCACAACATCTCCAACCGGAAAACTCATGGTTAACGCCATTCGCTCCTCGCCTCTGCCTCGTTCTGATTCCGATGATGAAGATGATGAAGATGATGTTCCAGTTGTCAACCTCGTGACCTCCGCCACACGTCGTGGTTCGGATGATGATGAGTTACCTTAAGGTTAGTCTCTGATAGAAGATATCGACAAGTTAATCTCCTACGCATGCATCATCAAACTTCGTATCCAAGGTTAGTCGTATTCGTCTCTAGTATGTCTTACTCTTCTTCCATTCATGTTTTTTTTAAAAATGTGCACTCAAGCAGGGGGAGACTATGAAGGTACAAGTGAGAAAGGTGCTGAAAGTGCTGACGAAGATACAGACACATATCAGAGTTGATGAATGTGTGTTGATTCATGTTTGATATTTTGTATTTTGGCTCTATTTTGGCTGTGTTACACACAATTTGACTCTCGGTTATGTTTAAAGTCCGGTTATGTTTAATATCTGGCTCTTGGCTATGTTTCTTTTGTTCTCATGGATTTTTGGTTGTAATAACATTTACTTTAATGATGAGCTCGTAGGGCAGTATGCTATGTGTTTTCTTCGTGGTGCTTGTGTTTTGTGGTATGATGTTTGTGGTTGCAGGAAGCTTGAGTTTAGACATTCAGATAAAAAGGGGGAGATTGTTAAGTCAAGATTTTAAAGAATTTAAAGACGAGAATATGGAATATTGGAATTTGGCGGTTTGGCGCCAAAAGAAGAAAAAGAAATCTTTCAAGAAGATCCTAACAAGAAAATATATGGACATCGAGATAGATGAAATATTCTTAAATTGGAGATTTGGAGATCAAGCAGGCATTCAAGGAGAGGTTATGTTAACCCAAATGACTTACGTGTTTAGAACAAAACAGAGCTAGGTCATAATANCGCCAAAAGAAGAAAAAGAAATCTTTCAAGAAGATCCTAACAAGAAAATATATGGACATCGAGATACATGAAATATTCTAAAATTGGAGATTTGGAGATCAAGCAGGCATTCAAGGAGAGGTTATGTTAACCCAGATGACTTACGTGTTTAGAACAAAACAGAGCTAGGTCATAATAAATCAAAAGAGAGCTTTTGGGTTTTGGTTAGTGAAAAACGAGTGTTGCACACCTGTTGGTATGTGTGTGTGAGCTTTTGGTCAATGTCGTGTCAAGAGTTCTTGTCGTTGTTTAAATCTGATTAAACAGATATGTAAGATTGTTTAAGAGGTTCTCAATAAAGTGTGTTTTTTGTTAAACAAGTGATTGTCTCTGTGTTATTAGAACTTTAAGAACACCATGGATAGGTTTCAATGATCTATCATACTTTCCACCATAATTTTGGTTGCTTTATGCTAAGTTCTTAACGAGTTATTTGCCTTGTTCTATACTTAACTTGCAAAGCTTGCATTGTCTAAGGCATCATGATATTTCTCCAAAACTCCTCTATAAAAAATTATGAGAAAAGCATCCCTGGAGACTGCATGGTGATGACATACTCAAGTATACCCTTTTATTTGCTCCAAAAAATCTTTTGTTGTGACATAATCTTGATTTGAAGCGTACTAAGAAAAAAGTATTTTGATAGCATCATGACCACTATTGATATGATCATGGAAGTAAATAAGGAAGATAAAAAAAAAAGATGAATTGCTAGTTGCGGAAGGATCCATGAGAATAGCTCAAACAAGGCACTAGGTGGACTGATTCATGAAGTTTTGGACATGGACAACATTCAAAAATCTATTGGTGATGTTCACAATCAAGTTGAAGTCACTTTGATCTTGTTACAAGTCCAAGACGAAATCCGAGAATGAAGAGTAAGTGTCAAATTTGAAGAAAAAAAGTTGGATTTTCATTTAAGTCTTCCAAATTATTTTTTTTCCTTAGTTTAGTAAGAGTTTGGATAAATCTTTGGGAAAAATGTCAAATAAATCTCAAACATATCATTTCAGGCCAAACAAATTCCGTACTTTTAAGTAAGACATTTTAATCCCCAATTTATAATTTGAATTCATTTAAATACCCAACTTTTGTTGACTGAGCCGTTTTAGACATCTGTTTAGGTAACAATTATTAGGACGAAAATCTCTCATGTCCCAATGGACTAAAAAATGATCTCAAGTTGACAAAATGATCTACCATGTCTCATTTCATTAATGAATTAATAAATAGACAATTTTTCCCTTTATTTTAATTAAAAAATTAAATAAAAGAAAAAACACTCAATCAAATTATTCTTTTCTTCATCATCTCCATCGTCTTCTTCATTAATCATCTTCTTCTTAAATTTTCTGATTTTCTTAAAGTTCATA
>OVAV01002807.1:0-10691 GCA_900406375.1 Iberis amara
ATTTCGAGAACTTCGGGTAAAATGAGGAAGACACGATTGGGGATCGCAGAGAGAGTATTGCCATTGATGAGAAGGAAGCCAAAATCGAAAACTTAACACTTAATACAGCAGCTTTTGGCGATGGAACAAAATGGAGGAGGAGAGAGAGGAACCAAGAGTTTTCGAGACGAGGAAAATAAAACACGTGGCGGAAAGAGGACCGATAAACTATCCGACGTCATTTAATAATGGGCTCAACTTCAGCCCACATCTACTTTTAAAGCCCATTTATTCGTCAAATCTATTATTGTAGTTGTTTCGTTAAAAAAAAAAAAAACAAAAAAATAGCATAATCGAATTTGGTTAAATTTTCAAAATCAGAAATGATTAAGGGATATTCTTAAAAATACTACAAAAAATCGGTATGTTCCAAAATTACTACACACTCTTAATTTGCTCTAGAAATATCATAACTTTTTTCAAAAATATTTCAAAATTGTTTTTTTTTCCCAAAAATATCACAAATTTGAATATCTTTTAGTGGTATTTCAAAGAATTTCTCATTAGCTAAAAACAGTGTTTTGTACCCCGGACGAGATCAAGGCTCTAACCAAGTTCAACCATGACTCGAAAAAGTGTCTGGATTGAATTAACAATAAGAAAATATAGAGTTAACTGAACCGGTTTAAAATCCTGATTAGATCGACAAAAACAAAAAAACCGAAAATATAACTGAACTATGATAAACTTAATTTAATTTTTAGTTAGCAATTGTTTCATTAATTCTATATTTAATTTTTTCTAATAATTTGTTATGATATATACTACAATTTAATGTGAAAAGAATGATTTTTTCGAGTAAGGTTTTCATCATATAGTTTCGTGTATTATGTTTTTTTAGTATTTTTATCGATTTTAAATTTGAAATCTCGATGTATATTTTTAGTCACTATTACCGACATTTATCTAATTTATATGATTATGAAGTATTTTTCAAACTTAATATAGATATAATACTAATTGTATATACATATAAATTTTCAACAAAAATTATAAAATCCAATTGAACTTGGCCAAATTAGTAAATTACATTGATCCATGACCCAAAATTTTTCTTTTAATCAAGACTAGAATAATTAAATATTTTATTTACATTTAAAATAAAATGAATGTCCCAAATTTGTTGACTTTTGATCTGTCATAAGATTTGGTGGTAACACTAATCGAACCGGCCACATGTTTTCTAAAAACCGGGTTGAAAATACCGGCTTTAAGAAAAGAAAGGCATGAAGATTGTTGGAGTTGGTCCTTCCTCAGCTTTGAACACTGAAAAGCTTTTGTTGGGAAAGAACCTTATATAAATCAAAAACGTATCTAGAAACTACAAACTTCATTCACTAAACTGACAAACAGGGAGGTAATAAGTATCAAGCTGCCAATACTTTTGCTTAACACCTTCCCATACTTCATCCCCAAGACAATCTTTAACCGGCAAAGGAATCAACTGACTACTCAACCCCAAATTCTCAATCTCCAATGTCACCAAATTACAATACACAACATGAAAAAACGCATTACTCCCACAAAACCCATTAAAATACGAATAAACCCCTTCAGGTTTCAACAACTTTGGTAGATTCTGATGAAACTCCCTCAAATCTTCATAATACTCTCCATAAGTATCAAAGAAGATCCCATCGAAACGATCATCAAGCTTATCAATAACATCTTGCCATCTTCCAAACACAATCTTCACATTCTTTTTTTCTCCCCAACCAGATTCAATCATACGCTTGTAAACTTCTGGATGAGCTTCAATGATTGTGTGATTAGTTGGATTATATCTTTGAATCGCTGTGTCAACAAGTCCCATACCAAATCCAACGTTTAAAATACGACCACCATTGATGCAAATAGCTTTAGCGTGAGCTTCCATTAATGGTTTCTCCCAAGCCATCATTACACCTTTGCTTTCACTATCTATTAACTTGTCTTCACTGAAACTTACTCGATCTTCTAGATATTCTTGATTAGAGTATTCGTTCTTGGTTTCTTTTCTAGCGATTGTTCCTAAGATTAGCTCCGATTGGATTCCGGTTTTGAGAAGTAGATCGAAAGCTTCTTGGTGTCCTGCTTCCATGGCGAAATCTCCTGCTGAGAGATTTGATGGAGATAACGCGTTCCATGGAGCACCGGATTCCAGCAAAACAGATACGATCTCTGCGTTTCCGATTTTAGCGGCGTACATTAACGGCGTTAGACCATCGCCGTCAAAATGTGAAACGTCGGCGCCGGAGCTTATCAAAGTCTGAACTTTTTTTAATTCGCCGGATTTAGCTGCCAAACATAATTGATCTGATTCTTCCATTACTTTCGACTGAAGAACAAAAAATGCAAAACCCTGATTAATAAATCTATGATATGTTTATTAAGCATAAATGAAAAAAANTTGTGAGGCTCAGACACGCACAAAAGTAAGCATCATGAAACATTACAAGAGTGTTTTGGTCCCTCGAGTAAGTTTCAGCATCGAGAAATGCTTTCTTGTCTTCATCGCCTCTTAAAATCAAAACTTCCAGTAACAAAAAAAAAATGAAGAAATTTAACAGGATATGGTAAAATTTTGCAACGACTAAGGATTAAGAACTCAAATTGAAAACGCAAATAAAATTTACAAAGAAAAACTCGAGAAATAGGAGGCTGCTGTACTGTTTAGTAGTTACGTTGAGTTAGATGCAGGGTGTATCGAGAATGAAGTCGACAAACATGAAAGAGTTATGTAAACTACAACTGGCTTATATAACTGTCGATGATTTTAAAGCTAGGGTTTCTCTAGGCTCTTAATGGGCTTATTGTCGATGTCATTAAGTTTATCTTATCTTTATGAGGATTATCGGCCTTATTCTATCAGTTTTTAATGGGCTTTCTCAATTTTTTTCTTTTATTGGCGGCGATTTTCGTTCAAGTTATATTTTCTTACATTCAATCTTCAACTTATTTCAATTAGAGGTTTCGAACAAATGCTTTTATTTAGTATAAACTTTTTTATGGATGACTATATGAATTAAAAACATATTAATGGTCGTGTATGAGTAAGGTAATACAAATTAACTCTTGAAGAAAATTAAGTATGTTGCTTTGAAATGTCTTCTTAATTTGCATTAGACTGAATATGGAGATGCTCATGAAGCGTCTTGATCTGCTTCTTTCATGTTGGACAATTCAAAAAAGAAATGATTGTTAGAGTATTTCTAATTTATTACCCAATTTTTCACTTCAATATAGAGTTGGATTTTGCTCCAATCAAATACTCTATTCTCTTACTCATAAAAGAATATTATAATTATATTTCATTCTCACTTTGTTACAATTTCTAATTGTATCTGATAATTTTAAAATTTAAAATTTGATCTCAACTATTTTATTCTTTTACAAAAATAATAAGAAATCATAATTCTAATTAAATAAAAAATTTATTGTATAATTAAAATAGCATTACAACATAATAAAACCTAACATAATTTTGGTTCAACTGAAATCACACTCATCCTCTAAATAATGTTATATATACATGCGGCCATTGTATCTTAAATATATGTTTTCTGAAAAATGAACCAATATCTTTAGAATAGAAAAAAATCGTGTTTATCTTCTATTTTGTTGCATATTATTAATTTTTATTAGTGTTTATTTTATGTTAATGTTATATTTAAATTCTTGGTATTTGACTAATTTTTTTTTATCAATTAGTACAAAAATATTAATTTAAAACCTAATTTAATAATAAAATAAAAAGATATAACAATTGAGTTTCCACTCTGAAAATAAAATAACAACTACTCCATTTGTGAAGTGGAGATTATGGTTACTCTATTTGTAGAGTGAAAAAATAATTACACCATTTTAGAATAAAAAATAAAGTTAAATTGAAAAAGATTTTGCTCCAAACTAGAATTGGGTTGGATATGGTCTTACCTTTTATTTGCCGTGTTTATTTGTAGGACACAACATAAAGCATTATCAGATATTCGAACCTGTGTGGATACTTATTGCTTTTAATATTACAGGTTTGAAATAGATTGATCTCTTGCCCTCTTGGAGCAATACTACTTACAAGCACCCCTAATGGTTGATTGATCATATGATTATTGGTTGTTGTATTATCTCTAAGAATAAGTTAACTAGTGTGCTTTGTGAAATCTTCGCTTGATAAAATTATGAACTTCAAATGATTATATTGCTAAATTTATCTAACACTTTGTGACGAACTCACTTTACTGATTTTTGTTGATAATGGATTTAGCACTTTCTCAAAACTCGATCACATTCAATATCATATTTACCAAAAACCCAAGTCTTAAAAAAAATATATATATATATATATATGGAGATAAGAAAAAATTTCCTAACTTAGTAGAAAAATAAAGAAAATATGAAAATAAGGAAGATTAACTTAAATCTAACAAATAAATATGTAATATAACCATGAGATTCTATTTTTTAATTTTTTATAGTATAAATAAGCATAGACCTTTGGATTCAGTTTTGATTTGATTCATTCATTGATAATTTATTTTTTATCTGAGTTAGATCGATCTATGATATAACTCATTATCCTTAACCAAGGGACTTTGGTTTAGTGGTTGAGACATTCTTTTAAGTGTTCAAGGTCACTAGTTCAAATCCTTTGGGATGAGTAATTTATGCCTTAAATATGTATTATCAACGGCTGGCTCCGGACACCGGGGGAGACTATGGACCAAAGGCTCGGAACTCCTACGGTTTATCAAAAAAAAAAAAAACTCATTATCCTTGAATAATCGATTTAAATCTAGGTGAAATCCTGATTATGTAAGTGACATTAGCAATAAGTGTTAAAGTGAGAATAAAATAATACGTAAGTGACATTAGTAATCGTAAATATGTGAACTAGTACATATGTAAACCTATTTTGCTAGCTTTTTCCTTTCATTTTTTCATCTTTGGACCACAAAAATAGTTTAACAATCTAAAACTTATTAAATGATAGATTTTATATTTACAAAAACCATTAATTAGGTTTTAGCCCTAATTTAGATAAAGAGACATCAAAAATAACAATCATTAGATCACTTATTATTTTCATTTTTGTTGACCCTATTAAATTAAGAAAATAGAATGAATGGTTGGCGTTAACCCCTGTGAGATGGACAGTTTTGACTGTCCCAAATGTTTTATGATATCATATTTGGGTAGATGTATGTAACACTTTAGGCTCCATAATTCCAAAAGCACCTCAACGTGATTAAATAAAAGTAGCTTTAAATTTTCTGATTTTCTTAGTTTTTATCTCCTTTAATTCAAAGGCCAACTGGAGCTCGTTAACTAACTATCCGGTTTTTTTCCAAAGGTTGTTTTGGCGAGCTTTTCTTGCCAAAACATTTCAAGTAAATTAATATTTTGAAAAAAAATTATTAGGAGAAAAGCAAAAGTAAAAGTAATTGAAAACCAACGGAAATGAAAAGGAGCGATAGATAGATTTCTTGCAGAAAATATCTTTTGCTGCCTTTTAGTTTTCTAATGGATTTTGGACATCCCGGAACCTTTTGGACATTTCTTAAACTTTATAATATAACGAAGACTTGTCTTGATAAGATGCATCTAAAGTAGTTATTATTGTTATATAACCACAACCTCTTAAACTATTGACGTTAACTTGTGAGGCTACATTTCACTCTCTACTCTTTGATTTCGAATATGCTTGTAACTACCTAATAGCCAAACCATTCGATTCTCTTTCGCTAAAAGTAAGGTATAGGGACATGGTTAAAACATATCCAGCTTGTAATGGATCACATATTAACACAAACTCTTTCCGTACCCCTTACAAACAATTATTAATTTACCAATATCTCTAAGAAGGAATGAAAAAAGTACTTTCTAACACGTAGCTGAAGTATGACTCGAGGAGTTAGTTCTACACAAGGTCTAAATAAGCTTTTACTCAAGACATGAGTACATGGACTAGTGGAGGAACATGGTTATCTTTGATGTACTTACTCACTTTGTCAGCAAAGTTTCGTAAAGCTTGTGAATCGCCATGGCCAGTTAATTGAAACATTACATTTGTAACTTTAATAAAGGTAGTTGGATAGGGAATAAGGATGACGATGTTATCTTTAACAATATTAAGATGCTATGTGACTTTTAAATTTAAATAAATTTGATGCTGTTTATAAGAAATTTTTTGAAAATTCTAACTTTAAATATAATTGTTAGAGGTCAAATTAGAACAACTTAAATATGATAAATGCCTTGGGACGTAGTAAAAACATTCTGGACTTACGAAAAATCACATGTTTGTTTTTACGAATTACGGTAACTATGCTGATTATCTACTAATCCCAAACGAGAATCTCTTTTATTTTGTGCTGCGAAACTAGTTATAAATATTTTGCGCACTACAAAAATAAATCACAGTTCTGACTAATATCTAATAATTGGGTTCTTTTTATTAGAAACTGGCCAGTATAATCGATGAGAATTTAGTTAAAAAATAAAAATAGTCTGATTCTTTAATAACAAATTTATCGGTATATTTTCGACAAAAAGATTATATATTTAGAAGTATACTTTTTTAAGTTCCACTAGTTTCACACTAAATATTAATTAGATTTACTAACTAATTAGCGAATAATTTTCAACCAATTGTTTTCGACTAATTTCTGACAAATGATTTTCCCACTACATATGTTTTGACTAATTTTCGACAAAAAAATAATTTCGACTGTCTTCCGGCCACATTGGTTTTCGACTTATTTTAAATCAACTTTATGAATTATACAAGATGAAAATGAAAATTTTCTTTTTCTTTTCCACAAGAATTAAAAGTTAAATATTTTAAAACTATATATTTTAAATATTTAAAAACTATATATTTAGATACTAAATAATTAAAAAGCCAAAATTAACATTGTTCACATAGATAAACTAAACAACCATAAGAAAATTTAGTTCTTCCCAATCTACTAGACGGGATTGCATGTGGGTATTTTTTGGCAATGAATCAATTATGCAATTCCCCCACTGGTAANGATTTACTCTTTCTTACTGATTCTCCCTCCGCTGTTCCAGTTTTTCACTCATCTACCGTAGATCCTCTCGATCCCTCTATGGAATTCTCAAAATTTCCTTCCCCAGAGACCGATCTCATTACCGACAATCCTCCTCCTCCGCCTAAGCAAGACCTTTGGGCTGAGCGCTTTAAATCTTCCTTGAAGAACCTCTCAAAATCAGCTGACCCAACAGAGTTAGAAGATGGGATGGTCTCTGTTGAAGCACCAGCAGGTGTTCTGCTCAACACCACTCAAATCTGGAAAGACTATTTAGTGGCTCAATTCCATGGAACTCCCCCTTCTCCAGCAAAAGTCTTTGCAGATTTGAACCCAATTTGGGGAACCAAGGGAAAAATTACAATTCGCAAGTACTCACCAACAATTTATCTTATCTTCATTCCTTCGGAGATTATCAGATCTTGGGCTATTGACGTTGGATTTTGGCAATCTGGGAATTGCTCCTTCTCCGTATCCCTTTGGTCCCCCTCTGCAGATCTCTCTCAAATCAAGCTCACCTCTGCTCCAGTATGGGTTATCTTCAAGAATATTCCATCCCAACTCCACTCTTTAGAAGGATTAAGCGCCATTGCTTCAGGCGTTGGGGAACCGCTTCATACCGAGAAATCTCGACTTCCTCCATACTCTAATGGTGTGTCAAAGGTCAAGGTTAGGATAAACCTCACCAAGAAGAGACCATCAGCAGTTCGTGTTCGGGACTCTTTGGGCAATTCTGTGATAGTTCTCGCTGAATACCCAAGGTTACCTCCCCACTGTGATCGTTGTGGAGATTTTGGACATTTGCCTCTTCGATGTCCGGCCCCTCCAGCTCCTTCTTCTCTGGCCAACACTCGACTTGACTCTCCCTCTCCAGACCCTAACCCTCCTCCCCCTATCCCCCCTGACCCACCGTCTTTGGTTACTCCTGTTTCAACCAAAAGCGAGGTCTCTGTAACCCCTCAAGATATTCCCCTTATCACAACGTCTAGTCGAGCTCCTTCCCGCAGCTGCCCATCATCTCCATCAGGGCATGACTCTCGAGAGTCCCATGACTCTTGGACGAAGGTAGTTCGCCGGTCAACGCCAAAGCCTTCCAGTAAGCAAGTCTCCTCATCTAAAGATCACCCTATTACCTCGTCTCAATTCAAAGCAGAAGAAGACATTATCTCCAAAGCACAACAGGTTATCAGACTAAGGGATTCTCTCCTTAATGGCCAATCTTTTAGCCACATGTCTGTCAAGCAGAGAAAAAAGCTCGCAAACGCATTCGTGATCAGCTACTGGAAATCTGCAATGGAGATCCAAGAGCCTGCTCCCTATCTGGTATTTTATCAGAATCTGCTCCATCTTCGAGAGATAGATCCCCACCAGGATCTCATCTCTATCCTCCATCCCTCTGAGCATTAGCTCACCCCTTTTGACTGTAAATATGTATTGCTTCTCTTGGAACGTTAGAGGTTTAAACAGCAAATCAAGACAAGTAGAAGTTAGGCGTTGGCTGTTACGCTCTCGTCCCCTCATTAGAGGTTTTTTGGAAACGCATTTGAAGCAAGAAAATGTTTTGGAAGTTATGTCTCAAGTTGTACCAAGTTGGAATTATGAAACAAATCACTCTGAAGAAGCTTTGAATGGTAGAATTGTTGTAGCATGGCATCCTTCTCTCTTGGTGCACACATACTACAAGTCTGATCAAATGGTTGTGTGTGGAGTTCTTGATCCTTCGTCCAATACCAGTTTCACAGTAAGCTTTATCTATGCTTTAAATAGACCAGTTGAAAGAAGGCCCCTTTGGACTGCTATTCGAAACCTATCCTCTTATCCTCCATTAGCTTCCTCACCGTGGCTTATAATCGGGGATTTCAACCAAGTCCTCTCACCGGAAGAAATTTATCCAATGATAACCACCTCTCGAGCCTCTCAATCAGGCTTGAATGAGTTTCAGGACTGCCTAAACTCTGCAAGCTTGTTTGATATCACTACCAGAGGCTGTCATTTCACCTGGAAGAATAACAACTCTGAAATTCCATCGATAAGGAAGTTAGACCGTGCTCTAGTCTCAGACACATGGTTAAATATTTATCCTTCATCGTTTGCCACTTTCGACGCACCAGGCACTTCAGACCATGCACCATGCCTGGTATCTATCTCTGGGGTTAACCACCAGAAACATACACGTTTCACGTTCTTCAACTTCTACCAGATCCATCCTCATTTTCGATCACAAATCAAAGCTATTTGGGATTTTCAACCTGGTGAAATTCCACCCATGGCTAAGCTTTATCACAGACTCAAAGCAACGAAACTCTACTGCAGACAGTTAAATAGGAACGATTTCAGCAACATTCAAAAACGATCTAAAGAAGCCTTTGAAAAGCTCCAAGCCAATCAGCAGCTTCTTCTAACATCACCAACACCAGATCTATTTGTAACAGAGAAACTACTAAGGGATTCTTGGCTTCATCTTTCATCGGCAGAAGAGTCCTTTCTTAAACAGAAGTCTAGAATAAGATGGCTACAGGATGGTGATTCCAACACGGGGTTCTTTCATCGATCGATTAAATCTCATATCTCTAGAAATGCCATTTTCACTCTCAGGAACTCTGATGGGAATCGCATCTTTGACTCGATTCAGATTAAAAGGAAGGTACTTGATTTCTATAAAGATCTTCTAGGTACAAGGAATAATCACCTACAACCTTACTCTATTGATCGGATCCAATCCTTGCATCCGTTCCGATGCCCCTCGGATCTAGCCTCATCTCTCACACGACTGCCAACAATAGAAGAGATTAAATCCAAGGTCTTCTCTCTCCCGTCCAACAAGGCTCCAGGCCCTGACGGATTCACATCAGAATTCTTCACAAAAAATTGGGATATAATTGGTGCCAATATCTGTGAAGTGGTTTCTGACTTTTTCAGTAATCACTCCCCTTTGAGACAGGCAAACGCGACTGCAATAGCTCTTATCCCCAAGGTTCCGGGAACTGAACTCCTTTCCGAGTTTCGACCAATCTCATGCTGTAATTCAATTTACAAGGTCATTGCGCGCATCATTTCCAACCGTCTCAAAAGCTTTATTCCGGATGTCGTCCAGAATAACCAGGTGGGATTCGTTAAAGATCGCCTTCTGTGTGAAAATGTCTTGCTTGCAGCAGAACTAGTTAACGACTTCAACAGTTGCTCGGGTACGAAGAGAGGTTGTCTCCAAATCGATCTAATGAAGGCTTATGATAATGTTGATTGGGAATTTTTGCTCAACATTTTAAAAGCTTTCTGCCTTCCTCCAACGTTCATCAGATGGATTGAAGACTGCATCACAACTTCAAATTACTCAATAGTTCTAAACGGTGAACTTGTTGGCTATTTCCCGGGAAGGAAAGGGCTTCGTCAAGGAGACCCAATTTCATCATCCTTGTTCGTAATTGCTATGGACGTTCTTTCTAAACAGCTAGACGCAGCAGCCATCTCACGATCATTTACACCTCATCCACAATGCTTAAATCCGTTGGTAACACACTTGAGTTTTGCAGACGATCTTCTCATATTCTTCGATGGTTCTTCATCTTCTCTTGATGTTATTCTAGACATTCTCAAGCAGTTTCATATGGGATCCGGCCTTAA